>CAUHTR010003122.1:0-49886 GCA_959609185.1 Schmidtea polychroa
CATTATGCATATACGTACATTATTCAAATAGTCTATTTAAAATTTATATCCGATTTAAATGATATTATAATCACCTTATGTAATGCCCAAAACGATCGGTTACGCTGTCGAAAAGTATTCTGACCAAGGTATACACTTCGAGTTCTTATACTTTTCCTCAGTTGTAGCTGCTCAAAGAGGCACGATCATCAAATAAGAACCTCAGCTAATTGATTTTCGGGAAATGCACATTTGACAAGTGATTTTATTCGATTTATTCGTATTAACATTACTTTAGGAACTGATGAAATGAATTTTACAATATTGGGAGCTTAACTCGATTTGTGTTACTAATAAAGCTTGTGTTGCTGCTACTTGAAATTTTCCACAGTAATTATCTTTATTGTAAGGGGAATAGACTATCGACTCTGAATACAATTCGACGACTACTTACCAGTTCACAACCCATATGCGCGATGAGATTTTTAGCTAGAAAGCTACTTTTAGACGAAGGTATAACATTTATTCTGAATGAGCTGTCTGAATAGATGTAATTGTTGGTGGCTATATGATCCGGGGGAATCTCTTATAAATTTATTGTAAGTTTGACTCTGCAAAGATGTTTAATTAGTAAGTACATTATAATATATATATATATATATATTATAAGCAATATATATAAATAATTTTATGATGAATAATTGTATATAGGTAGTTATGGGGGAGTTAATTTATAAAATTATAATTTATAATTTTTATCAGAAGTATATATTTATAGTATATACAAGCAGAGCCTGTTAGAGCCACTTGGAGGCCCAGGTCTGACATCATATGTGGCCCCTATATAATGAAAAATATAACAAAAATCTATACTTTTTACTGATTAAAAATTTATTATTTCAAAACTTTAAAAATCTAATTCAAAATATAATACTTAATAACTAAATTTAAAAATGAACTTTTCGAGCTGCAAACGAACTTATTAATTCGGAATAGTCCACATTTCTTGCAATATCGCAATTAATATTTAGCGTCGCCATTTACACGATCCTTGAGCATGGTTCATCTTAAATAATTTTATATGCGTTTCAGTACGCTAAAACACCTCTCTGCGTCCGCTTCGCTAACTGGCAAGGTTAACAATATTCTGAGTGCAATAGCAATGTTGGGATATATTTAGAAAACCCATTTCAATTATATTCTTTAAAAGCTCGTTTCGTGCAGCCTTTAAAATTGGTTTTATACATTCTTTTAAGAAATTTAAATTCTTCGACAATTTCTTCACTTATTTGGTTTTTATATTTTGTCTGTAAAATTCTTGCTGTTTCAATTAAGCTCTTCCATCTCATCAAAATTCCATAAAACTTCAAATAATTTGCATATAGAGGAAACAGCTTTAAATCTTTGAGTAAGTCCATTTATTATAGAATCAATAATTTTGTTAAAAATGTGGTTGTGAAAATATGCTTCTTTTATTTGACGATTTGTAATAAATTCTGTAACAACGTTGTTAGCTGCTGCAATTTTCTTTGACTCTGAAAGAACCGAAGCCCATGCATTTTTAATTTCCTTTACATCTTCAATAAGTTTATCAATATTAATTTTTTCTGTTGTCAATGTTGATTTCCGCGCTTGGAGAATTAGATTTTTTTCATGCAATAGAATCAAAACCTTCATCCATATTGTAGACATCAAGGCACATTCAAATATTGATAGATTCAATTAAACGATTCAATCTGAATCTGAGTATCAGCTGAAAGACTACACAGCACAAATTCATTGACAGCTGATAATAAAGATTTTAAATGAAGGGCCACTGGCTTAACAGCATCTATTCTTGCAGACCATCTAGTTTTTGAGATGTTGTGTAAAGAGATACGTAAAAGTGCAAAATAAACTTTTGATCGTTTGGTGTAGTATCAAAATAGTGTTGTTTGAGAGCCCCCTAAATTAAGAGGCCCATGTCAAAAGGCCCTCCTGACCCCCCCCCCCTCTTCTTGGGCCTGTATATAAGTAATACTAATACTTTCTTTCTTATAAACTATTATAAAACTATTCCCAAGCTTATAATTTTTCAGTATCCGATTTATAATTTAAGAAAGGTCTCATTTGATTAATTCCGAACTGTCAAAATTGTTTTTAGTTAATGAATTGTGGATTCCTGAATTACGCATATGCATTTCGAAGGGTTCCAAGCTACAATCGCTTTCTTCTGACGCAATTTTCGGGTAAACCATTTGTCCTTTCTGTGATCATTTATTCATTACTTCTGAACCTTGAAATTGTCATGATAATCATTGGCGACTCATTCCACTTTATTTTAAGTTCTAATTCTCACTCCGAAATGCATAGGCGTAACGGAAGTTCCACGCATAAATTGACATCTTTGGTAATATTAGATTTAGCCAACTACAATTTGTAATCGACAGTGTAATTAATTGAGTCTGGAGCTTTACTCCGATTATCATACCTAGTGTACTGTATTCGTGTTGATGTTTAGTGTGTACGTTATATGTATTTATGCATGAAAACAAAGTCGATTTAAGGAAAGTTGCTTGCTTTCGTGGCCTCACTGTGCTCACTACAACAAGCCCTAATGTGTGTATTCATCGGTAATATACTACCGTAATATAATATCGATAACGAGTTCTAAGAACTCCGCCGTACCAGAGGTAATTCATCGACGAAACCAGTGGTCTATACCACCGAGTCGGTACGACCTCCGACGACCCCGCAACGTATAATAAAGAGGTGCGTGCCAGGCAGTGGCCTGTATACGCCAAGGCTGCGTGCTCAGTGACGTTGAATTTTAATAACTTGGATGTAAGACGGATAAAAATCGAAAATCAATCCATTCGATTTCAACCCCTCTTACATACTAATAGAAAATAAATTCAAAGATTAAACGTCATAATCATATTAATAATAGTAGAATAATAACTAAACAATAAATCGTTCTTACTGAATATTCCCGATAAAAATTAATCGTAAAGAAAAATTTTTGGCATATAGAGTTTTGTGACTAAAATGCGTTGGTATATATACATATTTTTATGTGTGCAATTACACGTGTATGTGTTGATGCATTAAAACAAACTCGAATTCTTTTTATTCTAGAATTTTCTATTTTCTATTTTTGATGATTTTAACGACAATTTTAGTGCCATAATTTTTATTTTTATTTTAAAATTTTTATTTTCTAATTATTTTTTGTTAAAGTTGCCTCCATGATGGATTTGGGCAATTCTAGTACCTCCCATATTAAATTAAAGTTAATTTTTGTTCTAATAATGTTTTCTCTGAATTCTTCTTCCAAATTTTTATTTTCAAAACTAATTAGTTTATTTTTATTAACTTTTGTTGATTTTCATGGTTTTTATGATGGATGTCGCCATTTTATGAATTGTTCTGGAATTTTCATCTAGAATTTAGTATTTTACATCTTTCGATGTCATTCGAGTCTGTTTTTTGTACTTTTATGTTTCTTTGTTATATTTGAGTTAATTTTCTTGCAATATTTCTTGCATTTGTGAGATTTTATTTAATTTCAGTGTTTTTATTTTCTGTTGTGTTTTCTCTTAATTAATATTGTTTAGTTGATGTTTTTATCTTTATATTTAACTAAACTTATTGCTAGTTGTGCATGCTATGTACCAACACCTTTTAGTCACAAAATAAAGTTTTGGGTCTAGAAGTCAGTTCTAGCCCAACACAACGTAATTGTGAAAATACAAACTAATTAATTAATTGATGAAAATTCAGTTCTTAGAAGCTCATAACTAAATCGAAAGTTAAATTATTGGCATAATCCCTCGTGTATCTCAATAATTATTTCTTTCCTCTCACTTTTTCGTTTCCACATTTTATCATTAATTAATTTGACATATTTAGTTGAATAATAATCAGTAAATTTTATTTTAATAATACAGTTTTATTTATTTATTTTAATAACCAAACACAACCAGAAAAGAGAAATCAATGTCTTACTTTACTCTTTCGCGATTTACTTTTCTCTAGGGGACATGGGAATACTAAATATGTTGCATCAACTAACGTGATCAAGTAAATGAAACAAATTCGACGGTATCATAATATTTTGCACTGAGATGAATATGTACTCTCCTGACGCATTAGAAAACTAAATATTACACAAAGTACCAAATTTAACCCAATAAATAGCGTTTAGTCTTGACATAAAACTTCGTGGTACATAAGTGTACATTCAGTATTGAAAGGGTTGGATGTATTTAATGAGACATCTGTTGTTGAATACTATTCAGAATTTTGTCTATTCTTGTTCAATTGTGTTATTCAATACTGTTTGGATACGTGAGTCTATTTGGAGACGATTTTATCGTTTCATTTAAACATCTATCATCACGGAAAATGTTTTTAAAAGTTAAAAATGTTCATTATAATTTTAGCAACCTCCCGGTTAAGAATTCATGTTTCATGCCATATTGCATATACATTTTAGGGATAAAGATATTAACAATAATTTTAAGCATTAAATTAACAATACGAACAAATTTAACAAAATTAATAAATAAATTTTTTGATTATTAATATATAAAAATACTTGAATGGCAATGCTGTAACCGAATGTAGCACTATTCACACAATTTAGTTTTGAGCGGTGTAAATATGAAAACATTTTAATGACAAATAACTTTCAATTTATTTTCATTTCGACTATAGATCAAAAATTGTTGTTGAATGGGAAAATAAATTTTGATTTATAGTTTTAATGAAAATAAATGAAATGTTAAAAGAAAACAAAAACAAATCAAAGGCAAACAGAAGAATAAACGATTTTACTAATTACTTTCAATTAAAATGCTTTTTTATTCAATAACAGACAATACTTGGTTTTATTCATGTACGTACTTACCATATTCATTTAATATTTATTGTAAATAC
Organism: Schmidtea polychroa; assembly: GCA_959609185.1. Classification (NCBI taxonomy): domain Eukaryota; kingdom Metazoa; phylum Platyhelminthes; order Tricladida; family Dugesiidae; genus Schmidtea; species Schmidtea polychroa. The sequence goes on from CAUHTR010003122.1 coordinate 4,900, forward strand.
AACTGCATTAAACACAAGACATTTGCATTAATAATACAATGTTTTATTTTAAGTTTTCTCGATTTTACATTTAATTTTAAGCATCGAGCAGATTCTTAAAACGTTTTTTACGTGGTATACTTTCATATAGACATATTGAGATATATTTATGGGCTTGTGTTTGAATTAACCCCTTAATGCACATGCCCGAGCGTAACTCGGGTAAGTATTACTGGCAAATTTGTGCATGACCGAGATAGACTCGGGTATACGAAATATAAAGTTTTGTTTAAGATTCACTAACGATTATATCTCGGGCAGTGTAATAAATTTATGAATTTATTTATATATTAATTATCAATAATAAAAAAAAAGATTTATTTTTGCCGTTGTATACAAAAAACGTGCGTAAAATGGTTAATACATAAATATTATTTCTCAAATCCTTTATTTTTTTAAATTTTCTTTAAACATTTCATTTATTTTCACTACGACTATGGATAAAACAATTTATATTTCCCATGTAACATACATTTTCAGCATTGCCTTCACCAAGTGTAAATAATAAAAACACTTGATAAAGGATGTGCCGAAAATTTATGTTACATATGGAAGTATAAATAGCTAAATAATGACAAATGTTAATAGACTAGTTTAATCCTCGTGAGAATATTATACTAAATTGACTTAGCTATTATAAATATGAAAGTCTTTTTATTAATTTAGATTTATATCACTTCAAAAACGGCTGCTCATATTTTAGTTTAAATAAAGGTAATTTTAAATTATTTTAAATTATTTTAAATTAATTTAAATTTGTTTTAATGATAAAACTGAAAAAAACAAATACAATTTAAAAATGATATAATTTACAAAACTTTGAATTTGTTTTTTTATCCCATTCTTAAAGTTGGTTTTAATCTTTTTATTGTCCATCTGTCTGATTTAGGGTCCTCAAATACAGACGGATCATTTGATTTGAACGAACATAGACAACCAGTCACAATATCACTGTAATCCGAAATCAAACCTAATTTGTTTTTATCAACATACTTGTATTCAGATTTGCAAAAATTCAGAGTGGCTAAATAAAAATAAAAACAAAAAAAAAATAATTAAAATCAAATTAATTAACTCTTACCTAAAAGGATCACTAAAACAAGTTTCATCATTTGAGAAATTTTTTAAATTGAAAATTGTATTTTTTTCAGTTTATTACTCAGTATTTATAGAAATTTCTGCAATTCTAATTCGGGAATAGATTTATACAGAATTTTCCAACATCCTGTTTGTAATATAGGGGGAAAAGCCCATTCAATTACGGTATTTCCTTTATAAATGAATTATTAAATTCCATTTAATTTGATTGAATATCGCATGCGATAAATATGGAGCTCTGTAGGAATGTTAGACAACGTTTGAGGTTATTTATATTATTTCATTTTCATTTGGATTTCTTGCGGCGAGTTTTTGTCCTTTTTTGAGAGAGATTGGTCTATTGATGCTTTCTAAATTGCAGTGGCTTAAAAAGATGGATATTATCTCTTTAATCTAATCGATCTTTATCTACTGTTAGGTTTTTATTTTAAAATTATTTAAAACTTAAATATATGACTTTTAAAATGTAATATATTCTATGAGGAGCTTCTAGGAAGGAAGAATGCTAAAATTCTTTAAATAGTAATTTATATTTATTATCTAAATCAGCTATGTCCAACCTGCGGCCCGTTTTGTATAAATATTTATTGTAATGAAATATCAAAGAATTTGAGAATTTATGTGCGCAAGTATTTGATATGAACCATGTGATGTCAGTCGTTATTAAAACAGTTAACGCAATAAAAAATAATTCCTTGAAACAACTGTCAGTTTCAAGATTACCTTCAAGAACCAGAATCTGAGTACAGTGATTTGCTTTTTTATGCGAAAATTCGCTGGTTAAGTCGTGGGAAATGTTTAGAAAGATTTTGGAATTTGAGAGAAGAGATTGGAATTTTTATGAATGAAAATGACCAAAATGTTCCTGAATTATATGATGATCAGTGGCTTTTGGATTTATGTTTCCTTACAGATATTACTATGAAATTAAACGAACTGAATAGGCAGCTTCAAGGTGAAAACAAGTTGATCACAGACTGTTATGGAAATATAAAAGCATTCATAATAAAACTGAAACTTTATGAAAGTCAATTAAAATAAAAAAATTCTGTCTACTTTCCATTATTACATATATTTAATTGTGACAAAAAAGATTTTTCTAAATATGCACAAGAAATTACCAATTTACTACAAGAATTTCAGGAGAGATTTCCATATTTAAAGAAATATGAGAATATATTTAATATTTTCCTATGTCCATTTGACATTGTTGTGGAATCAGCTCCAACAAATTTGCAAATGGAGTTAATAGATCTCCAGTCATCTTCTGAATTAAAATATATGTTTGAAGCCAATGATAAAGTTCAGTTTTATAAAAAATACATATGCAATGAAAAATTTCCTAATCTAAGAAAACTAACGATAAGCGTTACAGCTGCAATGGGGACCACGTATCTTTGCGAATCTTTTTTTTCAAAATTAAAGATTGTTAAATGTAAACGTCGTAATAGATTAACTGATGAAAATTTAAAAAACCAATTACGATGTGCAATTTCGAAAATACCTGTGGACATAAAAAAATTATCTGAAAAAAATTGAAAAACAAGTTTCACATTAAGTAATATGTGTGTATATGTAAAACATAATTTAGTTTGTATAAATTTTTTATAATAAATAAATACGTGCGGCCCANTAAAAATACGAAATGCAGACAAACTGTTAAATTGAAATAAAAAAGAAAGAAAAATGATTTTAAAATTACGATACTTAAAAAAACAAAATTTAAGAGTTATATTTTTATTTAAAAAAGACATTAACGTCAACAATAAAATATTCTTACTACCGATTTTGTCATACTTTCAGCTATCAATATTTGATAAAAAAGTTCTTAATTTTTAACCATATACAAAGTATAGCACATTATATTATTAAAATTGCATTGGTTGAGTATTAGTGCCATAACTAATTACAAATTAAGAAACTTTCAGTCTTAAGTCCTCTGTCCAAAAATGAAGGCCGTAAAATGACTGACGAAACCATCACGAATTCGAGGAACTCCCTTTCTGGAGGAATTTGGTCCCATTACAAGATATAAAAATTGTCATTTTCCAGCACGGTGACATATTTTAATGAAACATATATGATTTTTAATTTATAGTAAATACTTTCTTATAGTTATGTCAAATTTTGGCTCATTTGTTAATAGTATACAAAAGAAGTTTTCTTTCAGGCTTCTGAGGTTTCCACAGATAGTTGACTAAATTTTATAATTAGCTAATCTTAACTAAGTCTACTTTTCGACAACAATTATAAATCTCTAAACACCTAAAACCAGTTTGAAACCGCAATTGTCTTGCAGCGATAGTCCAACGTTACTATTGCATTCCAATCAAATGATGTCATTTTATATTATAATTTTGACACCTTTTCGTACCTATCTAATATCTTTTGCAGTCTACTTTATCTATAACGTGTTTTCGTAATAACAAAGCATTAATATATTAATGAAAAATTATTTATGATTTATTTATATATTATTTTAATGTAATAAAAGCTGTAGAAAAATTTACTGTTGGATTTGAAAGGCTTCTGTTCGATAAAGTATTTTCTTTATTTGTAATGAATGTATAATAAACATAGAATTTACAAAAGTAGAAAATGTTTTATTATATTATTTTTGATTTTGTTATCTCGGAATAAACGAGATATCAGCCACATTCATCATATTGACAACTTAATAAAAGTTTTATTATAATGCATTTTCATTAGATAAAAATATTTAAATATATGAGTTATGTTGATTATTTATATAAAAAATTTTTAATTTAATTTTAAAAATATGGATCCAAAAAAAAATGGATCAAATTCACTTGAAAAAGGCAGTGCCGAAAATTCGTGAATATCAAAAAAAACATCGATATATTTACTGATAGTATAGTCAAGCTTTTAATAAATACGTCAATGGAAAAGAAATCAATGGTGAACATTTAAAAAAGTTCTTGTAATACTATAAAAAAACAAATTAAAAAAATCACAATTGCATTTTTTATCCTATAATAATTATTTAATATTAAAATAAAAGAGTTAGATAAAAGGTTCAGAAAATCTTAAAGGGGTAGATTATCACTAAAGTGTCGGGACTCCAAATTAAAGTGAAAATCGCTATTACATCCATATTAACAGTAATTTTTTAAATTTCAAAAATTCAGATATAATTTTTATAATTTCAGTTAAAATTAAAGTTTTGCAATGAAAATATGAAAATAATATTTTGATAATTTTCTTTGGAAATTAAACAATTTCCAAAATTTCAGTAACACAATTTTTTGACAGATTGTTTTCGAAAAAATTAAAATTTTCCACAATTGCATTTTGACAGTTTAATTAAATATTTTAATAATAAGATTATTTTTATTTCAAATTTGTATTGTTATTATGATTCTTCACAAGATTTTATTTACTAATTTCTACTCAAATTTTAACAACAAACATGTGATTTTTTAATTGGCTTTCATTAAGATAATTTTACAAAAATTAAACTTTCTGTAAGTTTTTAATCAGACTTTTCTGTTCAACATTGACCGAAAATATTTAAAATTGGATTTTACACATCTTCAATGATAAATACAGGTAACCCTCCTACAACATGGCATTTTTAGGAACCTATCTACCGCATTGTAGGAGGGTTACCTGTAAAAGGTAATACTTAAATGATGTCACAGGCTTTCCTAAATTTAGCCACCTCTCTCCCTTTGTCATGGAAACTTATACCAAATTAAACTTAATTACAAATTATTAAAGTTATAATTAAACAAGTGGTAATTTATTATAAATGATCAAAAAAAGAATATATAAATATTATATACTTGTAAAATAAATTATATCTGTTTCGGCCGATTGTGTGTATTTTTATTTTAGTTTGACCGTGTCTAGATGCGCGATTTTTGGCCTTTTGAATTCGCGTTTGTGTGCGTATTCTTGTTCTTTGCCTCAACATTAACATTATTATTGGATTTTGAATTGCGAATTATTGAATTTTTTTGAATTACTATTCGTTTTCTGGAATTTTTTGAGATTAGGTGATTTTTGAATAATATAATGGTTTCTATTGGATTGATTTTTAATATTTGCAATAAATTTAATGGAAACAAATTATTTGAGACATTTCCATTCCAAACAGAAATCGCCTTATTATCAATGCTTTCTATTTCAACAAAGAAATATTTATGCGTGAATTAAATTCAAATTTTGGTGATTCATTAGACAAAATTAAATACAAAAGCTAAGCAGATTCATCAGTCCTCGACATTGCAAAGGATTTAAAGATTAAACTTATTCCAGATAATGATGCAGGAACTTTAACTATTGTCGAGATTGGTATTGGTATGACCAAAGCCGATTTGATTAACAATTTGGGATTTAAAACATTTATGAAAGCACTTCAGGCTGTTGAAAATGTAATCAACAGAAACAATATGCTCTAAGTTAAATTAAATATAAACGCAAATCTTTGGTACAGACCTTCGTTCTATTGCAATAGACTTTTCTTTTTACAATTTAGAAATTTTATTATCTGACAATTTTTTATATATTTTGACATAACCAAAATTTTGGATAATTGCTCCACGACTTTCCCCACATTTTCCCTCTGATTATCCGAGAGTTTGTTTATTGTGAAATTGGAAAATAGGCAACACAATTATGAATGAAAACATGACTTACCTATAAAAAATGTTGTCCATTCAAAACCTTTAGAGCATGCATGTAACATAATATAAAAATATTCTCAGTAAAACTTACTATAGTATTTAAAAATGGGATTTTACTTTAATAGCTGGGTTTTTCAAGAGTGAATTGGACATTGAACTGTTTTTAGTGTGAACAAGTTAGGTTAAAGAGAGTGGAGATTATTAAAATTGTCGTTTCTATAAAAGAATTTTAGATAGTTCGTGTAGTAAGATGCTCTCAATTTTCTAATCCGTGAATATTTTAAATGGTCTTGATACTATATAGATACTTTTTGCTAATTTGAAAAACCGTATGAAACCTGGTTCAAACAAGCCAGGGTAGTTAGTTTCAGTTTTAAGAAAAGACAAAACACTTAATTTTATTGAAATCCTTAATAACTTTTAAAAAAGTTTGTGTGACATATGGAAAGAAATTTGATCTAAAGTTTCAATGACAATAAATCAAATGTTAATCATTTTATATAAAATTTAAAGATGCTATTCAATGCAGTCTTTTAAAGGTAGACTAGTTTCGAGATTATTAAGTTCTCATCAGTATAATGTAAGAACTTCGAAACCAGATCACATAATCTGACCACTCCTCCACCTGACAGCATTTAGAATCACAATTTATTTAGTATTTCGAGAGAATAGAATTTTAGTGTTAGAAATATGCTCGAAATTAGTCTGCCATTAGAAATCGCTTTGAATACCCCTTTTAAACCTTATTTTATTCTGCTGTTATACAAAAATCATATTTTTTAATTTTAAATTTAAATTTAAAATTTTAATATAAAAAAGGTTTACTGTTATATTATTTAGATGCAATCAGCAGAAACATGTTACTCAATAATCATTACGTAGAAATGCTAATGACAGCTTTCATGTTTCATACATGTAATAATTTCTATCAATTAAAAACAAGCAATAATCAAATATATAAACAAAAGTTTAAACTATTTTCATTTACATTTCATGTGTTGAATTATGATAAAGAACACGTTCACACGGCGCGGATTTTCATTCTGCACATCACCTGGAGGCGCAGTTTATGTTATTGAACAAAAGTTATGTTTATAATACGTTATTAGTTATAATTGTAATTAAAAATAAATGTTTTTGATGAATATTCGTTAAATTTTCTAATAATACGTCGAATATACGTCTAATAACAGAATCAAATACGTCCTGACAGGCGGTGCGGGCAGGTCTAGGTGCGGGCCACCGGTGATCCGTGCCGGCGTGAACGTTGTCATGAAAATAACACTAGAAAAAGGCAATACCGAAAATTTATGTTAAATTGGGAAAACAAACATTCCTCAATAGTGGAAATAATGATGAATGAAATTCTAACTTTTTTTTTGGATTAGTTTTGGAAGAATTAATAAAAATTTTATATCTAAATTTTTGAAAGCTTTATTTTTTAACACTAGAATATGCACTGTAAAGGGACTCCTAATCTTATCGTGGAATTTATGCAATTTCCCCTCTTAAAATTCCATTTTTTGTAATTTTGTTCCAAATATTTACCTGGGATTTTTTATGTTTCGTCAAATTTAAACGATTTTTTAAATTTTGATTCTATTGTCATTATTGTCAACTAAAACAATGCGGTTTGTTTGAATGACGTTTCGGTTATTCAATACGCAATGACATTGAAAAAAAACTAAATGGACTTTAAGCTAATAAAAATATATTGTAAATAAAGTAAATCTATTGCTGGGGTTGCGTAAAAATTTGTAATTTAAATTAACCAGGAATTAAATAGGTATTTAAAAAAATTGTCATGAGTTAATCAAAAATTAATCAAAAATAAATTAATTAAATTACAGACTGATTGTTATTACTTAATATTATTGGCAATTTTGACTCTTTAATAATGAAATTTACGTTTTGATTGTAAAATTTTTACCGATGGTATCCACCAATAAAGGGACATCAAAAACATCACAGTCAACAACGGTGCGGACAAAAAAGGTACAGATAAATCTATATCAAATCGTGAATTAATTATTTATAATTTGATTCTAACAAAGACATATAGTGATTAAAAAAAGATCTATGGACTAACTGGATATATATTTTTTATCTACGCTTTTATTGGAGTAAACCTTTACCTATATATCTTACAACATAATTATAATATTCTGAATTCATAAATTATTTCTTTCTTCAAAAAAAACTTTATTTTCATAAAAGTACCTTTTCTTAACGTTTCTAACTTTTCTAAAAAACTTTTTCTATACGCGTAACAATAAAATGCTATACTCACTAATGCCGGACGAACCACGGACTTATTCTAATTTACTGACATTTCAAACATCCACAAAACATGGATTTTGAAACTCTCTTTATTTCACTTTCTTAATTTCAATATATTTTAGATATTAATTACGTTATCTCTTTAATCCGAAGTGAATAGATAAAAATTTATATTGAAATAAAGAAATAACACTAGATTTGACATATCAATATCTTTTTAATTAACCCACTTTCCGTGATCGGATTGATCTGAAATTTTGATACATTGCAGTGTTCTCGGCAACAAATCTATTTGTCAAATTTCAGCTCAATCCGATCTCGGAAAGTAGGTTAATTTACCATATACAAACATATATAAGCGAAGTTAATATAAAGTAAAAACGAAAGAGAATTAAATAAACCTAGTGTGAACTGTTGAAAAGCAGGTCCGTGCTGTAACCTTTTGGGGTCCTGTGCAGACGCTAAAATATTTTTTGAAATTTTATTGTATTCATTTTTATTAATTTAATTAAAAATAATACAAAGAAATTATAAAGCAATTTTCCTAGCTCTTGAAAAAAACAAGTGAATTTTTATAAAAATATTTGTTTCAAATTAAATCGTAGCCAAATAGATTTGTTTGAAAGTTAAACGAATTTTCGTCTTTATTTTTTTTGCTATTGGAGAAGTTTTTCCAATTTAGTTGCACTTGTGATAGTAGGGCGCTGTTTGTAAGTAGGTTTAAATTTCGGAATAACAGTAAGTAGTATATTTAATTATTGTATATAGTTAAAATAATTATTTAATTTTCAAGTGGACATAAAATAAAAGTAAGAGAAATAATAAAATAAAAAGGCAGTGCTGAAAATGTAGATTAAATAGAAAACTTTGACATATAGTTGAAAACTGAATTAAAGATATATATAAGAAGCGCTTTATTACAGGTAGTTGGTTATTATTATTTTCCTAGACCACAATACAGCCGTCTTAGGATTGCTACTAATACTTTTATTTAAAAAAAAATTAACTTTACATCTAAATTTTCCCACCCAAATCCCCATAGAGGATTACTTACTAATAAAATGTTTAAATACAAAAACATTCAGATGAAATTGGAATATATTTAAATATAAATAATATCATCATCAGCAGCCTCAGTCAACACATACATTGGCTAGATCTACGGCATGGGTGACTGGAGTTGGAGGAGCTTTGGGATTAATTATTATGCTGTCATATGCAGTCGGAAAGCTGAACAATGATTCCGTATGATAACGCAATGGATAACTTCCGGCGGAATAGCATTTATTCTTCGTTACGATTCCATTATTAGAGCATTGATAACGGTTCCAGAATTCCGGATTATAATGGCATGTGGAGTATGGGCACTTACAAGACATGATTTTCCGTTGAATTTAAATTGAGTAATAAAATACTTTTCAAAATTTAATTAAAAATTGATAAAACTATAGCAATACTGTTGATAATTATTTTATTTTTCAATTATATGTTTTCAAAATTTCATATTTAAATTATTTACTGTTATTTTTAATTATGAATACCGCTGACATTTTTATGCGTGACAAGCTTTTCTTTCATCAATTAACAATGAGGCTGCCACAGGGAATCCGGCCGATTCAACTCATATAATTTCGCTACTTTAACTGGTCTTCACTTAATATGACGACAACGTGCATTTTGTTATGAATATTATATTATTCTGGCTTATGAATGTTTGGTATCTTGGTTTGATTTCTGAATGTATTACATTTCCCTATAATTATTGACAGACCCTTATAAATGGGGGCAAGGAGGGTCATACAGCCCGGCCCCGAAATCGAAAATTATATATATATATATATATATTATAAGCTACAATGCTTTTTGTATTTATGGTGTTATGCGGTGCACAAGAGCGCCGAGGTGCCTTAAAGTATCAAGAGTACTAAAATTCCGAAAAAATATTTCTCTCTCTCATCAAAGAAAAACTAAAAATTATATAATATAATAGAAGTGCCATTATATTTTATACTCTAGTATCCCTTCTAATTAGAGATACTGCAGGGCCAGGGGCATAGCTACCGTGGAGCTGTTGGAGCAAATGCTCCAAGCGCCCAAGATAATTGGGCGCCAATTTTTTTTAAAAGCATTTGCCATTTGTAATAGAAAAAAATTAGAATCAGTTATTATAAGAACTTTTTTTTCCAATTTCACCACTGATTATTTTTTCCATTGAAATTATTTAAAAAAGAGAGCTTGAAGACTATAAATCAGTAATATATCGATGTTTTTTGATACTCACGAATTTTCGGCACTGCCTTTTTCAAGTGCTAACCTAACCTATCTTAATCAGGGCTGAGTTAAGGCATGAGGCACTGGGTCGGGTGGCAAATCGAAAAAACTATATGTACATGAAAAAACATACTCATTATCCACTTTATTACTAATTTACTATGTAACTTCACAAACTTGCATAATTATGAAATTGAACCATGGTGCCTGTATATGTATAATTTGCATTGTAAAGTATATACAATTTAAACATATAGGTCCGTGATTTATTAATAGCCTATATATTGATAACGATTAATACTGTTGGGTTTTATGATAATAAAAATTAACCGTTGGTAACTCTGGCTCCACGTATCCCAAAATCGATAAACACAAACTCCCAACGTATATTTGTTTATAACTAATTTACAACCCTCAATAAATGATACCAATTTTTAATTAACAATAATTTCGATTACACAGCCTGATCTAGCTTCGCTCCGGAAGTCTGGACACTGTGCGATTTAAAATAAGTTTCACCTTTTAAATTTTCTATTCCACTCTTTTATCCGAATTCCTTTGATATTCTCGTTCGTCCTAACTCTTTAGTTCCTTTTGTAATTCCCTTTTTCAGTTTTAGTTTCTTTTCCTCAAATTCCTATTCTCGTTTTCTTCGTCCCTATCGGAGGTTACTGATGATTATCTGAATTTGAAGTTTCTTTATATACTCCAATAATCGTTGTAATTGCTCCGTTTTTGACCTAATTAGTTTCCTTTAACAGACGATTTCCTTAGTTATCGTTCTCTAATTAGTCATTTCTGTTGACCCTTTTAGTAATTCCCCTTCTTGTGTTTACTTTCGTTTATCAGACTTTTTAACTAATTGCCCTATAAGTTCTCAGTTTGTTTCTTCACCTTATTTGCCGCGCTCGGGTTCTCCATTGGCTCGGACTTTTCATTAGTTCGGGTTTTCAATTAGCCAATTAATTAATTTATTAATACTTCGTGTTTTTCCATATTTTCCTGTTTTTCAACCGTTTCTAAACATTTTCTAACAATTTCTTGCTCACAGTCTTCTTCACCATTCCCTAATCCATACCTCTCCCGTTTTCCAACTTCAATTTCGATAAGATTTCACTTTATTCCACTTCCCAAGGTTTGCGCATTTTCCCATTTCGTGTCATCGTTCTGTTTGCGTTCGGTTTTCCTGTTACTTGGAACTATTCAATTTAACATAATTTAATTTTTCAACTTCACTTTAGAATAATTTACTTTTACAACCTCAACAATACTGTATTTAACTTCAGTTGTTATCTAATAAAATCATCTTTTCAAATGTTCAAAATTTTTTTTGCCTGCTGTGCTAAGGTTATTCTCATTAGGGGGCGCTTGATTTAGACATGCACGAGGGCGCAATAAGAGCTAGACCGGGCCTGGTAGTAATGTATCAATAAAGATTTCAACTAACCGCATCCAACAACAAAATTCATTCACACAATCTTTAACTAATTTGTTATATATTAAATTGTTAAAAATATTAATTAATTTAATTACCACTTTAATTAATTAAATTACATTTTCACAAATATGTAATCATGTAATCCAGTGGTATCCAATATTTTTTGAGCCACCGCACACTTGGCTGATTTAAAAATTTTCGTGGCACACCTAAATTTTTTTTTGCTTTATTTGCAATTTTTTATTGCACTTTTACTAATCTTTTAATAAGAAATGAAAAACTTATTTACTTGAAATAAATTTAATGTAAAAAATTTTAAATTTAGAAAAAATAGTGAATGAAAAATTCATAAAACATAGTTTTGACTTTTTTAAAAAAATTTCACGACACACCTGGGCACCCGCCACGGCACACAGTTTGGACAACACTGATGTAATCTCATATGTAATAAGTTCAAGCAAAATTTATGGATACTATGGAATTTATTAGAAATTTCCCAATGTTCGCGAAATGAAGGAGTATGGAGAAACATGGCCCCAAGGTCCCTCAGTGCCTGATTATTGGTACTCAATATAACAATATAACAGCTCAGAATAGATAAGAATGAAAGTATGTTTGGATACCGAAGAAATTATTATTTTTTATCTTAAAATAAAGCATCATTTGAAAAGATATCATTAAGTTTAGAGTCGGCTTTTTTCTGATTAAAACAACGTTAATCAAATATCTTTTAAGTTAAATTAGATTTTATTCCTTTACATGTTTTGATTTTTAATTGAAGTCGATTGTCATAATAGTCATATCATAATAGTCATAATAGTCATAACTGCACGGCATAACTGCTTTTAATTTATAAATGATTGGTTTTCGGTTCCCAGTTGGTTGATAAGGAGCTCAGTCAATTAGTTGATGATAGAGTTTACTGGAGGAGCTTTTGACCACAATTCTCGCCACCACCCCCCCCCACTTCCTCGCCACCAGATTTGTGAGTAAACTGCTCTCGGTATGTGATTTTTTTTACTTTAACATGGTTGCATTCTTAATAAAAAAACTCATATATTGTAGTATTTTAAATTTGGTAGAAGCATGGTTATATTAAAATGTAGAAGTGTGCTGGATATTAACAAATTGTCGATAGGAATTTTGTCTTGATCTCACTCTTTGCTTTCAATCGAAATCAATAATAGAATTCCAACAAAATTATTTTCATATACAAAAAATTTGGATACATTTTGATTTTCCAATAATTTGAAATGTGGCAGACATCCAATAGATATCACCTTTTCATCAAATACAAATCTGGTTTGGCTAACGTTATTCGATGAAATTGCTTTCAATTTCGTCCCGGCTTTCTCTTTCAGCAAAATATTTTTAATTTAATTTTTTCAGTATCAACCAACTGGCATTTTAACTTTTTACCTCTGCCTGTATATATGATTTCCCCCACATTTATTATAAAGTTAAACTCAGGGCCGTAACAAGGGTGGTGCGAGCGGTGCAGTCACACAGGGCGCACATCTGAAAGGGGCGCAAAATTGGAATGTAACATTTTTTAATGTTACCAAAAAATAACAAAATATAAATAAAAGAAATTATCAAATGACCTGCACGAAAAAAACGACACACTAACATTGCTGATTGGACTGGTCCGTTAGCGTACCTTCGTAGGTGTATTTTGAAAAATGTTAGTCCACAAAATGGGCTCCTGTCATTTTTTTCAATTAGCAACAGAATTTTAAGACCATTACTACCTATTATAAAAGCTGGAGATGAATACATAGTTAACAATCTCAACATGAATATTATAATTATTATAGCAGGCTGATTTGAATTCGGGTTTTAGGGGCGCCAGATATATGAACCGCACAGTTACGGCCATTGGTTAAACTGTCGCTGTCCAACTTGATGCTCATACAATATTGGGTTTAACTTAATTCAATAATTTATTGCCCGTTTAGGTTGACGTCCCGCTTCTCGAGACATCTAATGTTAGGTTTCTTTCCTAATTTAATTTATTAAACAATTAAGCTGCCGTTCAGCGAGATTCTCCGTGAATTTATTGATTTGCTTTACGGTTCCAGACCATTCTAGGAGCCTCTCATTAATGCAAACTTAATAAATCCAAAATAAAATTTATGAAAACATAGTATATAGTTAATAAATGTACAAAATGAACTTAAGGCCAATAATAAATAAAAATTACAAGTGTGCCGTAATCAATTTTGTACACAAATGGCATACGAAAGTTATTATTTATAAATTTGATAAATATATAAATAGTATTTTTTCTTAATGAGCGAATGAATATTGTTATATTACTATTGTAGTATTAATAATGTTTGTGCGTGAAATGTTAAGTTAAGGAGAAATTGTAGAGCCTAGCTGAGTCACCGGTGAAATTCGTCTTCGGACAGCTGACCTGGTTATATGTGTGTGTATACTTTTATGCGTGTGTGTCATAAAATAATGCTATAACAATAATAATAAAAACTTTATTTAAATAGTTTAGACAATATAATTACAAGACACTGTTTACATACCATTAGGGAAAATATATAAAATTATCCGGATTAATTCTTCCTTCTTGAACTTATAGATTTAGTAATTTTTTCGGTCAACTTAATTTATTGATTTCTGATCTCTATGGTAAAGCATTTACTATAGAAATTTTGTTTTATACCTTTTGAGCGAAAGACGAGGAATAAAAATCAAATTTAACACTTAGGCTTGCCAGATAAAAATTTCGAAAAAAACGTACATACAAAAATTGATCAGCATAAAAAAACCAGCCATTGATAAGATTTTGGCCACTCATCGTTAAAATGATTTATACAACGTTGTCTTTTTATTTTTGATTTTCCACTAATATTTTGATTTCCATCTTCCGTGTTGTATTCGCTGCTGTCAGTATCAATTTCTTTTTCCATCATATATAAATCTTAAACAAATTTAAAAGTAGATTTACATTTAAATACTTTATTTTTTACAAATATTCTAGAAATAATACTTTAAGAATACAAAAACGCTGCTTCATTTAAGTTGAACTGGACAAAAATTATATTATAACAAAACAAATCAAAAAATAATCAGTAATTAAACATACCTTTAGGTACGTTTTCACTAATTCCGTAAATAACGTACATTCTTATTTTGTAAGCCAAAATAACGTTCAAATAACGTACACCTGGCAAGCCTAATTACACTTATTAATTTAGTGTATTTAAAGAAATCGTATTAAAATTTTAATTTATATTCTTGATTTTAAATATTTAAATTTTTACAAAGAAATATTTGACCAACTCCTGGACTAAAATTATTGGAAGGAATCCATACCCCACTAGTTTTATTAACCAAATTTTTACCTTGAGTATAAAGATCTATCATCAAATCTTTTCCTTGGTAAAATACGCCTAAATATTGAAAAAAAGCAAAAATACCCCATTGTGTATTCAAGGATTAATATTTATCATTTTAAAGTAAATAATACACAAATACTGATGGCAATTGAAATTGAAATAATAAATTAATTTGAAAATCGAACATTAGAGCTTAACATTAGAGCAGAAAGAAACTTCAGAGTTAAGAGATTTGAAGTTTGAAAAAAAAAACTATTTTAAAATGAAATTTTTTAAAATTATTTATCGGTTACTACTATCAAGTACTAATCCAGATATATTTGTATGGGTTTCTAAAATTTCAGTACGATTAAAACTCTGATCTGGCGCCGGGTGTTCTGTTATTTAATTGTTTCGCGACGTCCTATTTTCCTATTAAATGTCTATAAGACGGACAGTTTTCGAGGTTTTCGTAATCGTACGGTTCGTATGCCCACTATGAAATAAGAACTACTACTACTGCCAGATTCATACATGACAAATAAAACAACATACAAGTTTAAACTGGCCTATAAACACATAAACATATCTAACACATAAAACGGAAGCGTCCGACATTCGTCGCTTAAATATAATGAAATCGGATAAATACGGTAATAAATATTTAAACAAATTTAAAAGAATTTAACTATAATAAAAATGGCACCCTAGAGAAGCAATTTATGATAATTACAATTACAAATTATTAGACAATTCGAATACAGAAAGAAAGTAAACAGAAAACAAATGAAAATAAAATTACAGATTTTGGTAATGTACACAAAATATAACAGAATATTTTTGTTTATTTTGATATTTTTTTGATGAAAATAATTTTTATTTAGTTGAAAGTTACAAATTTTTTTGAAGCTCCACAAAGATTGATAGGAAAGCTAAAAAATTGAAATTACATTTTTCTTAACACGAAACCAGAATTAAATATTAATAGATTGAAGAATCAAAAATATACCAATGAAGAAAGAAAATGAAAAGCAAGAGAAAAATAACTGTCAATAGAAAGAATGGAAACAAAATTTTGATAAAATTGATCCCCTAAAATAGAAGTCAATAACTTTATGTAGGAATCTATTCACGAACGCCGTATCATTGCATGTGAAACAAAGGTAATCGCACTGGGCCCCTAAATATACTACAAAAACTTCTCCAATAGCAAAAAATACCACGAATTGAAAAAAGACAAAAATGGATTGGCAATACTGTGGATTGAAAATGGAACAGGCAGAACCATTGATTACAATAATATTATTGATGAATTTGATACAAAAAGAGCTCGAAAAATTGCTTTATAATTTCTTTGTATTATTATTTTAATTAAAATCAGTAAGAATGAATACAATAAAAATTCACCAGTCGAAAAAAAAGTAGAGCTAATCAATCACTAGAGAGTACCTAACGAATATGCAAATTTGAGATAACTATCTTATAAAGCAGTGTTTCTCAAACTATGGGTCGCGACCCATTTTTGGGTCGCGAAAGAATTTTTGGTGGGTCGCGATGACTAGAATAACTAGAGTTAAATAGAGTTATTCTCATTAAATAAACATTTATTTTAAAATTAATCTTTGTCATGTGGGTCGCAATAAAATTTTTGGCATGAAATGTCAAAAATTTGGGTCGTGATCAAAAAAGTTTGAGAACCACTGTTATAAAGTAATAAATTAAAAATGTGCAAATTAAATCTAAAATGTAATTACTCATTATTGTAATTATTGTAAAATCATTTTTAATTCAATAATTTTTTTGTATTGGGTCTTACTTGAACTAAAGATCACGAGGAGTCAGAGTCATCACCGATTTTACGATAATAACCAAATAGTACGAAAGATCTTCTCTACCTTCTATCTTAACTAATTGAATTTAGAGAGTATATTTAAACAAAACTACTGTTTTCAGTCATTCATCTTATTTTTCATCAATAAATTATATCATACCCTCGGATGACATGGAAATAACTTCGACATCCTCAGCTGTACTAGATGGTGTGGTAAGTATGGAAATGTTTCAGACTTGCACTATATATCTTGCACTCTGAGCAGATTTTCTTTCGAACAGTCATGCATTAAATGATTAATTCTATGAAGAGTTAAATTTATAGATATATGGAGTATATTGGTTTTTTTTCTGCCTACGTACGGATCTGTGGAGACCCCCAACCTTCCGCATAGACACTCATACACAAAATCTCATAATTCACACAAACCCTTTCGTTTAGTACGTGTGCAATATATGAATGTCCATATATTACATAGAAAATAAGTTATTCGCACCATTCATTTTGGTGACACAAAGTAATTAAAAATACATGTTTAAAATTAAAAAAAAGATATTTTATTAAAAATAAATTATTTAAATTATTAAAAACTTTAAATCGCAAATGGTGAATTGATTATAATTAAAAAATAATTAAAAAATCGATCAAGGAAAATAATAAAAAATGGATAAAGAAATTCTAAAAGCTCACAGAAAGTTGAAAAATAAAGAAAATACCGTGTATGAAAGACCGATTAAAAATAGCTACATGAAATACTATCGGAATTATTCAGTTCTACAAGAACCCAAATTCTTCGATCAAATTCTCTACATTGAAACATGTGGAGCACCCGAACTTCCACCGGAAGATCCACCAACAAAAAGAAAACGCAAAGAGTAAATACAAAAAGGTTTCTGGATCATTGAACACTTATAATGGAAATAAAATCTTTAAAATTGTTAAAAATTTAATAGTCACGAAAATTTCAGAAAAATCTTTTCCGGTCCATGGACCCGTTTTCCCTTGCCATTTTAATTAGAAAGAGCTGCTTTAATCTAGATCACAGCGTCTTTCCATTCTATGAAATTTAATTATATATCAATAGATGGAAGTTGAAGAAGTTTAAGATTTGAACTGAACGACCTATGTTAACAAGGCTGGAAATTGAATAAGATCATTCGATAATATATTAAATGTTGCTCTATACATCTTACTGCTAGATCTTGGTAATCCTATTCATTTAGAACATGTAGTACTCCACATAGTAGCCCACAACAAAATTCTTTTAACTCTTCTCGAATATGTTAAATCTTTGACTGACTTCCCTAGCTGACATTGTTGCTCCATCGCTGTAAAATTATTCCAATTATTCGATACTGTTATGAGTTCTCCCTAAATACCTTGTTCCCTTCTTGTTGTATTCGGATCCAATTCTTTTATATTTTTTTCAAGTTCACAAAATGCTTTATCTGTTTGAAATTTGATATAGCTTTGAAATCTCCATGCAAATCTTACAAAGGGATATTATAGCAAGGATCCGTTTTTGATATATATATTCATTAGTAAAATGGTTCTGAAAGTGATAAAAATAGAACTATAAAATAATTTAGAAATCTTTTAAATAGTAACATAATGGACTACAACTAACTCTCCTATTCATCACAACATAATTTATTGTAAATTCAAAAGGGACATATAGCAATGTTTCAATGAGGAACTAATAATTTTCATTTATTATCTAATATTAAACAGAGAATGCATGTGTTTATTTTTTTGTCACAAGAGTTACTCCAAAACAGTGAACAGTAGCGACGTGACATTTGAATATGTCATTTTGGCAGTCATTTCTAGGTCAACGGTGCTATTTTCAAATTTCCATATGTGCTCACAATCAATAAGGCGCAAGGCAATCGTTCAAATTCACAGGATCGGATTTCACAGATGAATACCTCTAGAAGAGACAGATGTATGAGAGGATGGCAAGGGTAAAGAATCACTCAACATTGTCATCGACTTTAAAAACAGGCCAATGCTGGATCATGTAGGTCAAATCAAAATTAAGTAGGTCAAATTCATTCTATATAGTTTTAATAAATACACAATCTATATAGTTTTTCTAATAAATAAGTAGGTCAAATATAGTCTAATTAAATAGACTTGTAAAACAGGCCACCGCTGGATCAAATAAATACTATATAGTTTTAATAAATACACGCATACTTGGGGGTAGAAAACTGACTGTACACTTGGATGTGTGTAATGGGCAATAAATAAGGAATAGACCAAACACCACTGAGATACATTTTCTATAGTGGTGGTTGAAATGTACATCATTAAATTGACTCACCAATTTAATAAATTTCATTTCTTGAAATTTATTTTAGCCACTTTTGAAATAGCTTTCAAGTAAGATATTTAATTTTAAGTAAATTTTAAGACTTGAATTTAAGACTTGAATTTTTATTCAAGTTCATAAATATTACTTTTAGTCAACAGTATAATTATAAATTATTTTTAATTTATTTTCAGGGTTTTTAGGAATTTTATGACATTTATTTTTAAGTATTTTGAAATTATTGAATATGAATAAAATAATTTTTTTAATTTTAATCTAAAATTTTTATAAAAATTTTACAGGTCAAATCAACTTTAAAAGTAGCAGACCGCTTACTCAAAGTTGATTATTGAGAGTTTCTGACACAGTATTTCGGCGAACATTGGCTCATTTCAAAGGGTTTTTATCAGGGTACCCAAATACTTATTGTGATGATCCAAGGTATTGTAAAGGTGTTTACGGGTCATTTCGAAGTGTTCTATGGACGGTCAACTCAAATTTATATAACCCCACGTGCAGTATACTCTTAATCAACATGTATAACAAATGGGTGTACAAAGTTTTAGTAACTTAACATGAATTGAAAATGTTATTATTAATTATAGTAATCAGTTCAATATTTGAAATATATTGCAAGAAAATTATTGGAAATAAAACAGTTGTTATATATTTTTTCAAGAAAGAAATGAAACCAGATGTATTTTTCCAGATACTATTGTGCTTATGAATCTTTTGGATATGTTAGATAAACCGCGGTGATTGAAAACTCCTTCAGTACGACTATCAGAAAGATAATAAAACTACTTAGATAGTGAAAATAACTCGTGAAAATAGATCGTGAAATAGATCGTGAAAATAGCTTAAAAATCGCGAAAAATAATAAAAACTTAGAAAAATTTAGGAAAAACATTGAAAATTATGAAAAATTAAAAAACTTTATTTGACCTACATAACATTTTTAGTGACCTACATAAAAATACTAGGAATTTTAGAAAAAAGTTTCTTACCCGGAGGGGGTGGTACCTGATCCAGCAGTGCCAATTCATCTACTTATGAAAATGAAACTATTGAGAAATTAGTTACTTAATAAAAATTTCTTACTTTTTCAGGGTTTTGATAATAAATTATTAATTTTTTTGTATGGGTTGCCGACCCCTGGAATATACTATAATACTTTGAAACATTTTCTAATAAGACATTTCATGAACATTTTTATCACTCACATTGCTCATTATTCATAGTAAAGTTCATTCTAAAGAAAAAAGAGAAATGTCAAAAACAAGAATCCAACCTAAAAGAATCCTTTGAAAGCATGAGAACAAATATAGTTATTGTTGAAGAATATGGAGGATTATAGATTTGTAAATGGTTTGATGGAAATGATTTGAATTGAAATAATGCATCAATTTCTGAAGCAAAAAATGAACATATATTTGTGTTTATATGTACTTATTGACACTAGATGACATTATATTTTAAATACGTACACATACTTATCAAAACGCTATAAAAGTTCCAAGAAAATTTTTTTGCGTTACGTAAGCTGGGATATTGTAACAAAATTTCATTTTTGGTCTTACGTAATTTATCAATGCTCCCTTTAATGAATTGAAATATTTCATTTTTTCTACATTTTATCCAATCAATTTAAGACTTAATTGTTATTGGCCAATTTCTAAGGGCAATATATTATTTAAAACAAATTTGATAATAATCATATATATAAAAATATATGGATATCCTTATAAAAGTCAATAAATTCCTCTATTTATACGTAAGTCCTTTCTTATTCATTGGTATACCCGGTAATGCATTTGCGTTTTATTTATTGACGAAAAATTACAACAAATTGAGTAAACATTTGTTACCATCATTTATCATGACAGTGTCCGATAGCTTCACGATTCTGATGAATCTTGGCTTAAGCAATTTCGTGTCCTACGGATTAGTAAAACAAATTCCAGTCATTAATTCGGCATTTGCTTGTAAAATATTCTCCTATTTTTGGGCAATTTGTAACACATTGTCATCGAGTACAATTTCTCTATTGGCTCTTGAGAGATTTATTGGACTCTATTACCCGGTTTTTCATCGTAAATTTTCCCGAAACGAAATCTTAAAGTTTATCTTAGGTTATACATTGGTATGGTTTCTGACCAGTATTCTCATACCATTCCATTTTACGGCAGTCATAAGCTACAATTCTTGCTACATAGACAATAATTTAGACCTACTGTCAACGATTCTAATTCAAACCTATATCAATTTGGTCATAAATGGGTTTCTCGCTACCTTGATTTTAATTGTTTTCAATATCTTACTAGTGTATAAACTCATCAAAATGAGGAGGCCTAACACTCCGAAATTGAAATCCGTCGAATATAAAGCTTGTGCAAATCTCATCACGACATCTATTTGTTATTTCATGACGATTTCTTTGAGATGTTCATTATATTTCATGGCATTCGCCAATAACTATGTAAGTAAAAGTAATGAAGATTTTACGAATCTCATGTTGAAATTGGGAAGTATTTCAGATATTCTCTATTTTGGATATTGCGCCTTTAATTGGCTGATTTATGCTTTTAAATTTAGGTTGCTGCAAACGACTTTTCCAAAAGTATTTCCTCAAAGTATCAATCACAAAACTAGTATAGAAATAACGAAAACATAATTTGAGTATTCCTATGAATATCCACTTTGTTTATTTAAATCAAATACATTTATTTCAAACACACTAAATTTAAATTTTAAATAAAATTGACTTGTTTAATTTTTTTATTTTGATTTAATTTCTAGTAGATATTTATTTGGAAACTTATTTTTAGTTAATAATAAAATAACAATTCAGTTTGCAAATAAAATAAATATTTAGTATTATTATTTTGTTAAATTTCTAGTAAAAGAATATTCATATAAGTTTAAACTAAAATAAATTTCTAGTGTAAGTTTCAGCGACAGATATAAACAATTTGCCCGTCCATAGGCCAAGATTTCTGTGTCTCCCTTCTCCAAAATTAAAATTCCATATAGACATTCACAGGTATTAACATAAATTATATTGGGAAGTAAAGTATTTTTAAGTTAGTGAGTTTATAAGTTTAAACTTTAATAACATGATAATTAAACTTTTCTTGAATTTTCTTCCTTAGTCCTTATTTGTACAAGTTACAACATGTTAAGTTACCCTTTGGGTCGGCACCTTATTGGCCTAGTGGTAAATGCCGCACTGCTAAATTTGACTGTAATTAATACCGATGAGAAACAAATCAGCTCAAAACAGTTTGTCATTAGAAATCGCATTGAATATCACATTAAAAATTTATTTCAAAACAATCAAAACGAAAGCCATTTAATTCTCAAATATTTATTTATATTCATGGCTAAGTTATTTCAATTAATTTTAGATGGCTACATTGGGCTGTATTTAAAAAAAACAAATAAAAATTATTAATAAATAGAAAGTAACCAAAAATCTATAGAATAATATTTTGGACTCATCAAACGAAAGGTTTTTATTTAAAATAATTTAATTTAAATATCATCTTAAAATCACAGAATTCTAATTATAATATTCATTTATTAAAAATTAATCTATGAATTTCTGAATTATAATAAATTAAAATAATTTAAAGTAACAAAACTAAGAAATTGCATAAATACAATGTAAATTAATCAATAATTGAAATGGTACATAAGAGGTGTCATTAATTTATAAAATTTAATTAATTGAGTTACAGGTTAAATAATTGGTTCTTGTTTGATATTTCCCCCACTTAAAATTAAATTAAAAATTAATATAAAAATTAATATGACCCCCTAGGGATACAGCGTCTAAGGGTATAGGTCTTGTTTATATTAATTTTTAATTTAATTTTAAGTGGGGGGAAATATCAAACAAGAACCAAATAATTACCATATTGTCAGAAAGGAAAACAAAGTCATTTTTACAATAATAGGTAATGATGATAGGTAAGTAATGGACTATGGAGCGAAATTGATCGGGTTTACTGAAGCAAATTCGAGGAAAAAGAAAATCCACTAAGGTGATTAAAAAGGAAGTCTTGCATCTAAATTTCAAAAGTGTTTGTGAAAGGTGAATCATATTTATTTGTTATAATGGACTGAAATTGTGGGTACATTTGTCCACAGATTTGGCGAAAACAAAACTGTAAAATTTGTTAATATATAAAATGACGAAAGGAATCATGAGGGATAATTATCATACTTTTGCTATTTTTTTTCAAAGCCCGCAATTATCAAACGAATTATGAGTGAAATACATATTATGATTTTTATGGTTAAATTAAATATCGTGCCAGAATCTGACTTCTCAAATTAATTTCAGTATGAAATAGTTAAGATAATCAAATACTTTGGGGAATGATAATGAATTCGAAACAATTTTTGTGTCCAATACCAGTAATACCGGTTTCGATACTACTGGTATTGCAATTCTTAGTTTGAACTATAGTTATATAACCAGTAATATTTATATTGGTGGAATCAGAAGCGTACTTAAATAATCAGCCATCTGTGAGCAATAATAATTCGGTAGCTTTAATTTTCATATTAATTATATTGAAATATTTATTCTAAAGAAAATACATTTATTATTTTGTCTTTCAGATAAAATATTTTTTGTTTATATACTTTGAGAAACAAATAAATATTATGTGTATGATGTAATCCTTTACATTTACATTATTCATACAGTTTAAATTGATAAATATTTACTGATTCATAGTCAAGCTTTTTTAATAAAAACAATGTCAATGGAAAAGAAAAGAAAAAAGAAAAAAAAGAAATTTGAAAAAAAAAGTTCTTATAAATACTATAAATTGAGTTTTTATAAAAACTCTTGAATACACACACTGAGTCAGTCCGGTTCTATATGAATGTGAGGGGACAAAATTTTTGCGTGTTCATAATTCCGTGTCCCGTGAACATGCGAAATGTGTTGGTTATAAAATACTCAAATATTAGTATGCTAAACTATTACGACATTTATTTTACAACATAAATTTAATTTTTCCTTTTATGAACTAATCAGTCAGTGATTATTGGAGTTCTATTGCTTTTCGATTTTACCTTCCATAAATGGTTAATATCTTCATGTAGATGTCGTAAGAAATGCTTTTCAAGTTTTCAATGACCGTAAAAGCCTCTAAAAATAGTATAGTCGTGTTCCACTTCGACTTTTGATTGCGTATTTTCATTTTCAATGCAGGATTTCTCTTCGTTAATATTAGTTATATCGACGCGATTATCTCATTATCGTCATAGGGAAAATATAATGTATCGGCAACTCGTCGTCATCTTCTTCACTTTTATGCGGTAAAACATTCAAAGAGTTAAATCTTTTTTTCGTTTTAATCGAATCATAACAATTTTCGATACCCTCAATAAAACAATTTATCGCAGTTTCGGAAGTTATTGCAGACCACGCTCTTCTAGGCGATAATATCGCGTCTAAGATCGTTATTTTCTTAAGACACTGTTCAAAATTAAAATTAGTATGCTTTTTCCATTTTAATATTTACTTCCGAGAGAAATGAGTTTCGGTATCTATCCTTGAATGTTTTTATAATATCTTGGTTCAAAGGTTGTATAAAGCCTTTTCTACTAGAGTTTCTCTAGAAACACTTATATTTCTAATTCTAGATTCATTAAACGAGCTAAATAAAACTGGCTCTAAATCTTCAGTTTTCCTCAATTTGATTTGTCATTTCTTAATAAAAAGATCCTAAGGGACTTCTTTCTCGAATTCCGTATTCATGAGCTTATTAACTAATCCAAGTGAAACAATGTACTTTTGTGTCAGAAGTCTGTGGTTTTTATCCATTTCTTTTTTCATCTTTTCGGCAAGTTCTTTTTTGTTAATTGTCAAATCCTTTCATTTTTTATATTAGTCACGTTTTTTTGTTCATATTATGGAGGTCATATATTGGGAAAAATATTTAAAATATAAAAAAATTTTTTTTATTTTATTAAAAGAAAATCAAATTTTGTTTTCATTGTTCACAATTAATAGTTAATGTGAACAGGAGCTAAATTATAGGATAAAATGATGTAATGATTCAAAAATATCGATTTGTTCATAGTTAACGGGGTTTATAATAAATAGGGCTGACTGTACTAGTAAAAGTAGTGATCACAAAGATATTTTGACCGTGCGAATCGCGGGTGGCCGCAGACTTGTTTAGCATTTGTCTTGTGGAATTAGTTGGAATTTATAGAATAAATTAAAGAAATATAAAAAAAATACTCAAAAAAGGGGCTTAATTCAAAATCTACCCAATAAAATTTAAGAAGCCCCCAAATCTGTTGGTAAAACACGGTTTAATATCACAGTTTGAATGATAAATAAATAAAAATGTGGGAAAGGTTTTAAAAACATCATAGGTTATTTGACCACCGCAATTCATTTTTATACAATCCTATGTCGAATAAACCCAATAAATGTATATATAATGACAGGAGGCTTTCAAAATATCAATTTCTAAGTTTTATTTGATTTATTTTTTGGGTAGATTTTGAATTAAGCCCTTATTTTTGGGGTAAATTTTAAAATGCCCCTTTTTAATATTGAAATTTAAACAAATACTACAGTTAATAATTCTTTTCTTTTAAAAGTCAATTTTTTCAGTCTAAATATTCGAAAGAAGGAATTTGCAATATATCCAAGAAAATTACAATTCTCTACTCCAAAATAATCGCTGACTGCAATTTTTCTAAATTTTAGAAAGTTTCTAGTTTTAATATTAATTTCCTGGAAATATCAAGTAATATTTTAAGGTGACGATGTAATCTTTCAGTTTAAAACGACAATTTATTACTAAAAAGCAGTTATTAACTTATTTAATAAAAAGATCAGTATACAATATTCATATAAAATGGCATAATACTCTTCTATTCATACAGTAATAGTAGAATTTACAAAAATGGTAAAATGTCACTGTTTTCCCTATGAATACCAGTCAAGCTCACTGGAAGTATTGAAAGTGTGTTAAACCGAATGCAACAAAATTAATATCTAGTGAAAATAAACAATTCATGTTCTAATATATTTTTTGTTTCACAGTGTGCCTGTCTGTACGAGTGCACTAAACAGAAATATCTAACATATACGACAAAATTTTAAAAAAGATCTGGCAGTTAATAGGTGAATATACATAAATTAATATAATTTATTCATTCAAAATTTACACAATTAAAAAAAATACGAAATTTATAAATATATAGAAAGTAATTCATTTAATTATTTTGTCAGTGAGAAGAGTGATCCTGTGAACTCTAGTTAACAAAATTATATGGAATGGAAATACATTTATAAATGAATAGCAAAGGATCAAAAGCTTATTCCATTTTTGGAATTAGATTAGCAAAGGTTCATTTAGGTTCGCAGAACACCTGATATCAATTATCAGAAACCAATTAGGGGAAAAAAACATTGAGGAGGAATGATACAATTTAAGGGTTAAACTTAATAATTTTAGTTATTAATATATTTTAAAAATAATTTTTTTGTTTTACATTTTGTTAAATTTAAAGTTATTTTTCAGTATATATCACAAAATTCATTTAGTGTCAAAAAAGTAAAGTGTACACAAAATGCGTTTCCTTCTACACCTAAATATTTAAATCCATGTAAACTGCTTCTTCATTTTTAATATTTTTATTTTAAATTCACTTGAAAAGGGCAGTGCCGAAAATTCGTGAATATCAAAAACATCGATTTTATTTACTGATTTATAGTCTTCAAGATCTTTTTAATAAATACAATGAAAAAAAAATCATGTGGTGAAATTAAAAAAAAACGTTTTTATAATATTTTAAATTAACAAATTATTATTTGTAATTTGTTTGTGTTCTGTACAAGCAGTGAAGGCCCACAACAAAAATTGTCCAAGTGCGCACTTGTCATATAAACAGTATGATTTAAGAAATAAATATGGAAATTGCATTTTCAAATATTGAAACAATTCTATGAATATAAAATATTGAATTTTTTCACGATTACATTACTTTCTCACCAAAGGGAGAAAGTAAAAATTGCAAATATCGGCCTCCATATCTGCCTCTGTCTAGGGCCCCCAAAAAGTGTAAATCCTGGTATTGCGTACAAGTCTACAAGTCCTATTATCATCAAAATATTATTGCAATTGTAAATCAACAGTAATTTTGTCGTTAATAAAAATAAAATAAATATAAAAGTTAAATATAAAAAAAATGTTCATCAATTAGTTTTCGGCATAATAAGACTCCAGCATTATCAATAAATCCTTCACTTGACTTTCTTTTAATAATTAATACTATTGTTTAATTTCAGATTAATTTTCTAATTAATTATTTCATAATTAACTTTGTATTTGGTAATTTGGTTTTCTAAGAAACATAAGAATTAACAATAAGGAAAGAAATCCTAATTAACCTTTTAGTACGGATTAAAACGCATTCATTATTAATTATATAATTAAATTTCAGATAAGACTTAAAAACCGTTTTTAATTTCTTTTCCACTGAGAGTATTATTATTATTATTATTATTATTATTATTATTATTATTATTATTATTATTATTATTATTATTATTATTATTATTATTATTATTATTATTATTATTATTATTATTGTTGTTGTTGTTATTATTATTATTTTTGAGTTATTACTGTGAAAATTGGTACTGATTCTGACTCCTCGTGCTCTTTGCCTCAGTTATCAAGATAAAACCCAATACAAAACATTTTATTAAATGTCAACAAATTTTGATACAAAGTTCTCGATTACAGTCTTTTAGTTCTACACTCTTTAATAAAAATCTAAAGCAGTGATCCTAAGGGAGATCGCTTTATTCAGCTTTTGCAATGATTTTTATCTTAAAATTTGAATTGTCTAAGCTTCATGATATATTGCTTTCCTCTCTCAGACCAACTGACATATGCCCAACATTTTCGTTTGCTCTTATAATGCAACTTATCCCGCTTACTCGCACAATTCAATTAGTATCAACCAAAATTTAGAAAAATAAAATAATTAGATAGGTGCCCTCTCACTTTTGTTCACATAACTTGTTTTGCTAATATAACAACCAATAATTTTGAAAGGAATCTTAATTATATTATTCGCTTGTTTATCACTCGGTTTCCCACATGTGTGGGTTTTCTACATGGGTTGGGCTTCCCACAAACCAAATACATTTGAATTTATTGAATATCTTTTTTTCTGGGTACCCCCATTGGTTTCATATTAGTATATCTGGTTCATCTCCACGTTTGCTATTCGTACATACTAATTTCCCCCGGAATACGTCATTTTGATTTTTTTGTCACATTTTTAATTAATTTTGGATTTTTATAAGTTTTTGTATTTTAATGATTTGCACATTCAAACTTTTTTTGAGATTATTTTATACGAACCCCAACATTATTATTATTATTATTATTATTATTATTATTATTATTATTATTATTATTATTATTATTATTATTATTATTATTATTATTATTATTATTATTATTATTATTATTATTATTATTATTATTATTTGAAAGTGTTTAAAAATCAATTAAAATTTCCATGTTTTACTGGAAATAACTTCAATCAAGATGTATAAAAGAAACATCTGATACTTCAAAAGATAAATGTCTACATAAATTATGCCTTTCCTAAAAATTCGAGCTTAAAAATTTAAAATATTCATAATTGAAAATAAGAAAATAATCTAAATTAACAAAAATTTTAAATTTACATAATAATATATGGTCAGATATACATTCAGATAATAATATATGATTATGTATAAAAAAAGCATTGGTCTCTTGCTTTCTACTAACTAATAAATATTATTTACCAAATCTATGCATCTACCTGTGATTAATTTTGGAAAATTACAATTCTATCATAATTTTTATGTTTAATCGACAAATTGACATTTTTATTTCAATGTTATCTGAAAATTAACTTTTCTCTTTTGAATGACTCATTTGACCAATGCCATCTATTGGGGTTATATAAAAGATATGGAATAAAATATATATAATTACAGATAATAATTACAAATTATCAAAATCAATTAAAATTATTTAAAATTTCGAAAAGGTTAAAATCAATATTTTACGGGTGGGGGAGTGGTAACCGGTGGCAAATGAGATTTTGAAGACTAATAAAATAATTTAAAATTGATTAAAAGTCTATAGAAGGGCCAAAAGCCCAAAAACAAATTAATTAATTGATTTTAAAGCGAAACCTGCTAAACGTCAGCTTAATGGGTAAATTAATCTAATAGGCCAAGGGTGCGCACGCATGAGGTCCTCGAGAGCTAAATACAGGTTTTCCTTGTATTACAAAGAGCCACAACATATTGTCATATTGGGAGCCACACAGCTCATCAAAGAGCCGTACTTGTCCACCCCTGTAATAGGCCAATAACTTATATCTATAGTGTTTTGGCCGATTGTGCCTTTCATATTTTATTTTGGTCTCATCTGTGTGCACGTTCTTTTTGTGGTCCTCGCGTCTGTGTGTGCGAATTTTGATATCATAATTAATTATATCTTCACGTCTGTGTGCGCATTCTTGTTCTTGGCTTTTAATTATTGGATTTTGAATTTTGTAGATTTATTTTGAATTTGTTTCAAATCGTGGAATTTTGAATTTTTCTGTGTGATTTATTATTGAATTTATTGGAATTTGAATTAATAATATCGATTGTGATTGGAGAATTTGTTTTTTTGTTAATTGGAAATTAAATTGAAACAATGAATGACTCTGAAACGCTGACATTTCAAGAAGAAATCGCCTAAATGTTGAGCATTAATAACGATTCCACATGATATTTTAAGCAATTCCTATGGATTTCTATTGTACTTAATTGTAATTGACATTTTACACTGGACAACGAAGAAACTCAATGAAGAATTCAATTTAATACGTATTAAAACCTGCAGTCTTTTAAGATAGATACTTATACTTATCGATGTTCTCATTCTTAAAGAGGTGCGTGCTTAATAATGTTTTATCAATTTTTTAATTAAAATTTAAAACTCCTTCAAAAATAAGACCCAGCGCTGTTATTTCAATAAAATTATTATATTACAGTGTCATATTTTCGAGGAAACATGGTATTACATTTATGATGAAAACTAAAAAATCTATTACTTTTCAATTTCAAATATGGGTTAATCATCTCAGCCGTTTAGATATGGAGATACAGTACCGTAAAGGTGATAATCATAGCAATGCCGACGCTTTATCAAGAAAGGAATGTGGAATTTGTGTTCATGATACTCCTTGATTTCGCGATATAAGTATGAAAATGCTAAAATAGGTAAAAAAAAAAGATATTCATGACTGAAAATATTCAAAATAAATTTCAAAATAATTCCAGTGATATTAAAAGATTAAAAGAGATTATCATCAGAACTGTTCCGAATAAAATATTTTATTAAATGTATAAATGAATAATGTATAAAATTTAACAAATCTTATCATTCTTAAAATACTTATAATAAAAACGACAATTTCATTTGGTTAAAAATATTATAACATTAAATAATGTAAATTTAATGAAAAATATAACCTTTAAATTACCAAATGACACACAAAATTAACCTTGGAATTGAGTTTTACTTTTCAATAAATAACACATGGTAAATATTAAGCCGAAAATATGTGTATAATTTGAATTTATTGATCTAGAGTTTTATTAAAATGAGTTGAAAGTATTCAATCAAGGATCATTTTTACCTTACTGCATCTATTTTTTGAACCACAAAATAATGGACGAGAAAATAACTGAATGTAGTATTTATTCTCTGATCAGAAAAAGAGTTTATTTAAAAATGTTTAATTGAAATATCGAAAATTTTTACCTCATTTTCTTTTGAATTAAATTTATTATTTAAATTTAAAAATTTTCTAATTTTTCCACAAGGCAGTCATCCGGAAAGAAAAGTCTCAATTGGTTTAAAAATAATTTCTTTTCAAAAATGAATCCATTAGCTCATTATAAATAATTATACCAGACGGAATAATTTTTTTTAATTTTGATTACCTTTATGTATAATTAAAGATCATTTCCAAATACTTTATAAACCGATCTTTTAATAATATTATTATAATAATTATTTTAAATTTTTAACGAATCACCTGAAAGGTTTCACCAACCTTTAACCCTTGATGATCTTTTATATTGCCTTTAATTTAAATTGTCCGAATAATAAATTAAAACACATTAAGAGAAAAAAAGTTTGTGGGGGGGGGGCGGGGTGGTTTGCATCAATAATAAGACTAAAATGGAAAACTACAAGTCCCGACACTGTCGATTTTTAACATTACATTTACATCTGTTCAGTGATGACTGGTTAATTTTAAAAAAAAAATTTTGAAATATAAATGTAATTTAATTTACATTTTAGATAAGTTTTCCTAAGGAAAACTACTTTCTCTTTAGAATTCAACAAGTATATAATACTGCTTTCTAAACTTTCAAATTGGTGAGTCGAAACTAAATTATCAAAAACTATATATTAGGAATTTACTATTAATTATAACCCTTAAAATTATATGAGAAAAGAGTTTTCTTTTTCCCAGAATTTTCTTTAAAAAAATGCCTCGATCTAACATGAAATCTTTACTTTTTAAATTTTGATTTTTCAACTGTCAACCACTATATTTTTTTTTCTTCTTTATGATTAATGACGCAAAAATTTTAATTAATTAATAAGTATTTTTGAATTTTACTTACATATCAATTTAAAAAATATATTAGATTTGTTGAGATTAAAATTTAAAGTAAAATAAATAAATATAAAAATAAAATTAGTTTTAAAACAAATAAAATAAATAAATGATAGAAAATTAGCACTTACTTATGAAATTTTTTGGGAACCTATAATTGAGGATGAATAAGGGTGAAATAAAAGAAAATAATAAAATTGATCCTCAGATACCTTTAAAAGTTAAAAGGAAAAAACGTATTTAAGTTCGAAATTAATGCAAAAGTATTAATTTATTGTTATAGCACTAAAGATAACAAAATAAATTTTTAAAAAATTTAAAATTACATGCGAGATTATGGAAGTTCAGTTACAATCATTTCCTTCATGTCAAAGCTGCGTATATATATTTATTTATTTTTTTATTAGAGATAAGTTTTATTTATATTATTAATCTTTAAATCAATGTCCATTTAGCCATCTTCAATAGACATCTGGTGTATTTTTTCATTTTACTGTCCACCAGTCAGTTGAATAGATCGTTGAGTAATTTTAGGATTTATAATTTTAATGCATAAAATGCAAAGCATACTTTAGTAATTCAAATCAGAAATTTAAAAGCTCATTTGATTGATACATCCGTTTTAAACTGACACTAAATTCCTCTATATTATTTACTTTTTTGGATTTCATAAATGAAAAAAGTTTTTTAGAGAATAAATTTTGATTTTTTTTAAACTTTTCACTAAAAGATATAATTAAAAGTAATAATTTATCCATAATAATACTCCGCCACCCGCTCCCACACTTTGTAATAAAACTTTTTGGTTTCACTAAATCACTCACAAATATTGATAAAGAATGTATCAAATAACTAATTTGAAAAAAGGTTTTTAATAAATTTTAATTTTATTTTTCATTTTATTTTTTGTTCATCGTTGATATGTTTTCATTTGATATTTCATTTATTTTCATTATGACTATAGATAAAATATTAATTTTCTATATAACACAAATTATTGGTACAGTCAGATTCAAATGTTTTTTGATAAGCAAATTCTATATTTTAAAAATTTACGATTGATTGAAAAATGGTTAAATTTAATAACTAATTTAATAATATTATTACTTGTTTACTTTTTTCACTTTGACTGCGATTTATCCTATTTGGTTACTATAAATATCAGTCAAATATCGATTTCTCAAAAATTTATTATGATTTCTTTCTAAATATTTTCTCAAATTTCTTTTAATACATTTTTTGTGTGTCACATTCCAATTTCTGTTTTATTTCCTATTTTATAGTTCCTATATTAAATAACACTTTGTTGTTCACTTAACTATAAATTTTGGGTTTCTTGAAATTTCCATTTGGATATTTTAGACAAGCTGTCAAAATAAAAATATTCCTTTTTCGTTATGGTTTTATCGCCCAACTTCTATTTCAACCAGCATATATAAATTAATACCAACCTTCTCTTTATTTATTTGTTAATTACATGATTTTTTGTTATTCCTTCTCCATTTACATTCTGTTTTCCAGGTGTCTAAAGCAATCTCTTTCCAATTTATTCTCCTATCCTAATTATTTTACTCATTTTATTTTATTATTTAAATATTATCAACATTATTTAAATATTAGCAAGAAAAGTAATGGATTTTAATTTTGTCATTCTAAGCTACTTTTCCTGTCAAATTTATTCAAACCAGCAACCAATAAAAGATTCCTATCCACTGTGTCTACACAAATGTTACTTTTGGGGTCTTAAGTAACCTGCCTCTATCTGTCTCTTTGAAATGCAACAATGAACCTATAAAATATTAAAATTTATTTTCTTTAACAAATACACAGAACGAGTATAATCAATATTAATTTTTGATTTTAATTAATTTTACTTTTAATTAAAATTATTGAATTTTACCAATTTTGCATTTGAATTTTTTAAATCTATAATTTTAATTATATACGTAGTGCAAAGTATTTGGAGCAATACTGAAATTTATTAACTAAAACATAGATTTCCCTTCAAGAATTTCGTTTAAATTTTACTCGCTATCCAAGTGACTACTATTTTCTACTTGAAATAACCAATGACTTCGTGAGTTCAGATGTTACAACTATCATTTTCATTGCACTACTTTTTTACATTAACCAGGATATCTACGACGAAACTGTTTTTAAAACAATTCAATAACAAAAAAATTGTTAATTAAAGTTAAATGCTTCAATTGATAAATCACACTATACGACTTTTCCCGATCTTCCCTGTTGCTCTGATTGAAATATTGATAGTTTTGTGTCTTCAATGACTTTACTTCCAGTATCGTGCAATCAAGCCCAAAATTCAACAATGCGTTCCACCAAAATAAGATTGAATATCTTGATCAAAGTTACTCTTCCCCCATCCTGTCAATGAATCCGCAACATAGGAGTAGATTCTAAAAGAATCAGTACACTGGAAAAATTATTAAATCAATATGCAAAATCGATTAAATTAATTGACATAAAAAATTTTTATGGTCAAATAAACAAATTATGGATTTTTATTGAAAAATAAGAATAAATATTCTACGATATAAAAACATCAATAATCCAGAAAAATCAATAATAGTGCTGAATTTTGTTTAAACCTTATTCAGAATGTAAAATTTGAAAAAAAGAACAACCAATAATTACAACAAAATTTTACAAACCAAAAAATCCAGAGAAAAAAACCAACAAATCAAACAATTAAGATTTTTTATTGTTTTTTAAAAAGGAAATAAAATCTTCAATGTTCTTTATCTGTTCATCGGCTGCTTTCAATTTGGAATTATCCACCTCACTAAATTTTTAATTAATAAAATCAATAAATTTGTAAAATCAATATATTTCGATCGATTTAAACAAAAAAGTGCAATTTTAAAAAAATTTCCCAAATAATCGATAATATAAATATGTATACCTGATATTAGGACCTTCGCATGAAATTTTAAAGATTCGATTTACCTGCAAAATTTATATGATAATATTTAGAAAAATATGTAAAAATCAATTATTATTTAAATTTAGAAAATAGCGAGTGAAAAACTGGCATTTGTTTCTGTCTCCTTGAGATCGAATAATACAAATAATATTATTACAATTAGCATTTATTTGACATGTTATAACATAAAAATATTATAGATCTTTAAAATCGATGTAAAATGAAATTAATATATTGATAGTTTAATTCATAAAATAATATTTGTAATTTTATCTATTAACAAGTTTTTATCTATTAACAATGTCAATTGAAAAGAAATCAGTGATGAAATTTTAAAAAAGTTCTTATAATTTTATTTATTTAATATTCATTTAAAATATGGGATTTTATAAACAATGATTATTTTATCACTAATTTGTAGCGTTTTTTATTATGCTAATTAATTTATCAAGTTAAAATACTATAACAAATAAACAAGTGAAATTATACATAATATTAAACATACAGGCTCAAAATTCATTAGCAATTGCACTTACCAATTTATTATTAGATTCAAGAAATGGTAAAAAAATTAATAAAATACAGCGTTGTATTGGATAAAAATGTTATTATGTGTTGACAGGATTTGCATACAAAGAGAAAAATGAATTATAAATTATTGTCAAGATTTTTTAAAAAAATATGAAAATTTCATATTTTAAATTATTTCAAAAACTGTATGTTATTTTTAGTTTTTAAATTTATTAAATAATTTAATAAATATCCAATCATTTACTATTTTATCAAAGATTTTGTAAATTAATTTTTAACATGGTTTAAATCAGTTGGTTTTTATGTGTGCTCATCGGCAAGTTACAAAGGATTTCTGAAATTTTTGATGTAACAACTCAAAATAATTTCTAAAAATTATATACATTTTTTTCTGTACTTCGAAAGAAAATACCTAGCAATTTTCAAGCAATGTGCAACTTAAACTTTAAGGATTTTTAAGAATTGCAAACTCATTAATACTCTTATTGAAGTGCTCATTTTCTATATTAAACTTTTTTTGAAATTCAGTGTATCTTGGGATAAAAAATTAATGTCTGTTATTTTAAACTCATTTTTTAATATTGAGGTTCCGCATTTGTAAAGAATATATAATAGTGCACCGCTGCTGAAAATGGATTAAAGACCTCTGGTTTAAATGATTTTTTAACAATAATTTTAACCAATATTTTCTAAAAAAGAAATGTATCTTTTTAGGTAGTGTATTTTATCTCTTATTTGTAAGGTTGATTTATTATACAAATTGCTCTCACGTTGTTTGTATGTTTCAATAATTTTTGACTCACCAATTTAATAAATTTCATTTCTTGAAATTTATTTTAGACAATTTTTTAAATGACTTTCTA
This sequence comes from Schmidtea polychroa, assembly GCA_959609185.1. NCBI lineage: Eukaryota > Metazoa > Platyhelminthes > Tricladida > Dugesiidae > Schmidtea > Schmidtea polychroa. The sequence continues at coordinate 41,234 of CAUHTR010003122.1, forward strand.
ATTTCGAGTAAATAGATGAGATCAATATATATCATTATTCAAGTTCTTAAATATTACTTTTAGTCAACACTTGTGTTATAAATTATTTTTAATTATTTTTCAGGTTTTTTAGGAATTTTATGAAATTTATTTTATAATTATAATTTTGGAATTATTTTAATATAATTTAAGTCAGGTATATTTATAATTATAATTAAATAATTAAATCAATTGGCAAAAATGTATTTTTCTAAAATATTTCTAAAACAAATATCAGAAATTCTAAGGAAAATTTAACTTAACCCTTTTATACGGAGTTTACAATATATTGTACACAGTTTTTTTGCTGAATATCTGTTGTACCTTTTCGAAAATATAATGTGAGAAGTACTTTTTAAGAAAATTGAAATTTGTTCTAGTACATTTTAATAATTTTGGCGCCAAATAGTGACATTTTCAGTATTTTTCAGTTGATTTTGTGAAGAGCACACGCAAAAAGAAAAATTAATTCCCGAATGAAAGGGTTAATTTTAACTCAAAAATAATTCTTACGATGATATTTCGTATTTTCATGACAATAGTTTCTTTAAAAATACATTAAAAAACATTTTCAGTGATAATTTTTTTTCTAAAAATTGTCTAAAATAGAGTTACACCAATCGCTCGAATTACGCGGTCATAAAAAATAATATTTTTTAATGAAATCAAACATATTTGCTGGCAATTTTCTCTCAAGTGCATATATTAGGACAAGGGTTTGAAAATTTAGAATTCAGTGATATCGATGAATTGTTTATTGAAAAGGAAATAGGCGAAGAAGAATTGATTTATATGGTGTCAAGAAACGAACAAGAGAATGTTGAAAGTAGCAATGATAATGATATTACTAATTAAATTGGTTACAGACTATTAATAAGACGAGAAGAATTGCTTGATTTGAATCCGATGAAAGTAGCGATTTCGAACCAACCAAAAAGAAAAATTGGTTGAATTAGAATATAGTAGTGAGGAGGCGGAATAATTAAATTACAATTATTCCCTTTTAATATACCTTTTAACTATGAACATGTTATAAATTTTACAATTTCAAATTTAAATGTCGATTTTTTAAATATATTTCTAAATAAAATTGTATTTTTTATGCCTCGTTTTATGCGAGTTTCTTACTTTATATGAAATCCAAGTCTCGATTTTTATTTTCTGGAACCTATCTATCCTTTTTGTATGAATTTGAAGTCTCGATTTACGCGGTTTCGATTTGCGCGTTAGTTTCTTGGAACGTATCTACCGCGTAAATCGAGGGATTGGTGTATTATAGCGGTGCATTTCTATATATCGAAAGTTTGCGTGTTTTTTAGTATGTGTTGTGTTAGTGTGCAGTATTTAATTTTTCTTTTACTTTTTAGATTTATATAGTGTAATATGTATCTCATCGTTGCACTATTAATGAGAACATCGGCATGAATTCAAAGTATGTATATTTCTATAATGTAAGATTATTGATTTTTTCTTATATTATAGGAAACGTATCTCAGTGGTGTTTGGTGTACACAGGTGAGTTTGTATGTATCTTATAATATAATTTACTGTTTTTTTATACTGTAAACTATTTTTATCAATGGCAACGCGATGTATGCAATTTCTACAATGAAACTTTGAAAATATTTTCTTGGAATTCGTGAGTTTTAATTGTTTAAACAATAATTTTCACCATATTTAAAATTTTTTTATAGATTTAAAAATTAAATTTTTTTTTGAATTTTTTTTGAATTTTTAAAATTTTTTTTATAATTTGAATTCTTTTTTTTTAATTTTAATTTTTTTTAATTTGAATTTTTTTTCTCATGCAATAATTTAGAATGTGAAATTTCCAAAATTTGATTAAAAATACTGCAAAGTTTTTATGTTTTGTAATAATTGATATATAATCTATAATATGAATTGACGAATTCAAATTGATTCAAATATTACAAATTTAATAGATTAATAATAACAATAGATTTTCACTCCTCTATTAATTAATAACTTTTAAAACGCATAATAATTCCATTTGATTATTTTATGTTTATTTAAAGCTTAATTAATATTCAATGCATTATTGGTTTAAAAGTCATGGTAACGGTAAATAAATCTAGGAATTTGTCAATGATTAACATGTCAGAAATTAGTATTATTGTGATTTTACGAAAAATTATATTAGTTGTAAAATTAGTCACCCTTGAAAAGAAAATAGTTTAATTGAAGTTAAGCAAATAATCTTACATTTTCTTTAGAATCCCTTTTATTTTCACAGTGTTCCTGGTGATTGACAGCACGATTTTCATGATTTTGACAACTCATTCTCTGATTAATTTCAAAAATTTTCGATTTCATATGTTTTTCCAATGAATAATCCGGTAACGATTTCCTACTGAAATTTCGATCTTTGTTATCATTACGATAATCATAGCCAACAGAAAAGCTATTATTCAATTTCGTCCTATTAGGAGATTCGTTATCAGAGGATGGTGATGATCGCTTTCTTTTTTTTGAAGAATTTTTCAAGTGACTTATTGATTTATTCGCTTGATTAAAATTGAACTCAGAATGGGAAGATGATGAACGTTGTTTTCTTTTCAATTTTTTAGATTTGCGTGACGAAAGTTTAGATTTTTTGTGTTTGATTCTATGTGAAATATCCGACGAATCGGATTGTGATGAGTCGGAATCCCTTGAAGTAATGTCTATAGAAATAGTTTTTTTACGATGAAATTTTTCTTTTTTATTTTTTTTCTTTCTATCTGAAACTGAGATGATAAAAAATGAAAGAATTTTTGTTTGAACTAACGTTCTTTGTTTTTGTGGCTCTTAGAATTCGAGCTGAATTGTATTATAATAAAGTAAGCGAGAAAAAAAACCAGTCAACCTGTTTTGCAATTCATCATCAGATATTACAATGAAATAGTTTGGGTTACTGATCTCGACTTTAGAGATTTCATTCATTTCTTTATCTAGGAAAAATTGTTTTTTGACTAATTGTTCTACTTTTTCGATTTCAGTCGGAGGGAGGCTGTGATATTTAGAGTGAGAATTGAAATATTCAAACATGAGTTATCTACCTTTTACTATAGGCCATAATGGTTTTACTTAAATAAGCAGCAGCATTTTTATGATTGGGTTCTAATTTCACAGCCTTTTCAAGATCAGTTATTGATAATTCGAAAGCTTTTAATGTAGCTCGACTGAAAGATAAATCAAGTGTTGTTCGAAAATCATGCAAATATAGAAATATAATTTAACACTGTTGATATTATAAGTTCTTGATAGAAAAATCTCTATAACTATCTAAGAATGTGTTTAATAGTTTTTGGCTAAATTTAATTTAAATAAACATATAATATTGCAAGGTATCGTAATGGGATAATTGTCACTTATAATCTTAACGTATCAATTTACTTAATATTTAATATCTATTTCCTATATACAAATTAATATTAATAAATAAATCGATTCCTAAATTATTATTGCATTATAAAATGTTGTTTTCAATATATTAATGTGATTTTTGAAATTTTTTTGCTTCATTTAAATAAATCATGCAAATTTTTTAAATATTTATTGTAATAATTTTTGATTAAAATTTCATTATTTCAATTAATTGTTCATTAAAACTTATTAATTTCAAAGTTACACTAGTAGATGAAAATTCTTATATTACTATTTTTTTTCAAATTATTAATCCAAGAGTGAATACTTATATTAAAATATTTTTTACTATTTTGATTGGGCAATATCATTAATTAATATAACGGTCTCATTTACAGAAGTGAAAATAAGACAGATCATAATTCAAAGTGTTACTTTAATATGTTTTTGGTGCTTGAAAGTGGATATAATTCAAAATTCAGTTAACGATTTTGCACTATGGTATTTAGTCAAATATAAAATACGGTGCACCCAATAAGTAGCGGAATTAGCTGCAAAAGAGAAACAATTCAAATTAGTATATCGAGTATGTTTAAAAAATTTCCGCGGTCTGGTTTTGATGAATAAATATAATATCAACCAACGAAAGTAAATTTAAGAAATACGAAAAACTTCTTAAGAAAAGAAATATCTAAAGCTTATCATAACCTAAAACGAAAAAGGCATTTCTATAACTACAAAGAGAATGGTGAACAATACTAGTATAATTTCCTTTCATGTCTAGCGTGGCTATTTATTGGGTACACCATGTAATTAATAAAGAAAAGCAAGTAATTAAATATATAAAATTCTTACAGAGCGCCTCGAGCTACTAGAGCATCTACATTAGACTCGTTAATAGACAGTGCATGATTATAGCACTGTAAAGCTTCATTGTATTTAGACTTTTTAAAATATTCCACTCCTCTTACGACACTAAAATGCCAATATATTTATACGGAAAAAAAGAAATTATCTAATTTACAATTTTTTAGATTCTTTCATCAATAAAGAATTTCGTAGATTCTTGGCTGTTTCATCAGACTTAATTTCAATTCTTAAACAACAAACCGTCAGAACTTTGTAGAAAAGCAACTATAGAAATACTTATTTACTAAATCCAGTAGACTGAAATTAGCATTTTTTAATTGAAAAAAATCAAGTCTTTCGTTGATTTCCAAAGAACTTGACAAAGAATTTGTGACAAATAAATCGGAAAACAATTTAGGTGAATCCTCTGATTTCCGGAGAACTCTAATTCCATGGAAAACATTAAAAATTCATTTCATATTTTAATTTGATACTTACCGATGATACTTGGGTAAATTTTCATAGGAATACAGACCCTATTAAGATCATTTATAAAATATCACAGGCACATATGAATATAATTCCCACAATAAAAAACTTGTTCCCCCTATATCCTATTAAATAATCTGTAATCTATTAAACAATATACATGTGGGATTATTCTGACAATATTAAATGAAATGGCAAAAACAAAAGTACGAAATCACCACCTTCCTATACAGTAATAACGATGTACTGCTATTTATTAGAATGAAAATATAACTTACCTCATCGGCAATATGATATGTCGATTTTTTTTTCTATTAATCTTGTTTTGAAATAAAAGAAAAGGATAGTTTTAAAAATGACAACGAGATAAAGGTTTTATTGATAGACGAAAAAGCGTTAAAAGTGGTCGATTCTGTATTATCAATTCTGGAAATAATGCAACTTATACTAAATAATTGCTTCGTTGAGAAAACTATATTTAAATAGTATTTGTAAATAACAAACGAGGAATTTATTTATATGCTTATGAAGAATAGGAAAGTTATTTTTAATGGAATAAGATATCAGGACTTTATTTAATTTTACGTCATACAATTTACAGAAAATATTCACTAAAGTTGCGTAATTCTTAGTGATTAAAGTAAAAACAATATTTCAACGAGAAATGTCAATGAGCTTAATAAAATATTTTATTTGTAAAACTATAAATAAATCATAAAATATATAAAGAAAAAAAATGTATATTTTAGTCAGAATTAGACTCACTTTTTATATTCACATAATCAACACACACAATTTTTATATGAAAATGCCTGACAATGAAAATACAGACTAGATATTGTGTCACAAAAACAAATAATACCCACCCTAATAACCTATAAACATTGTTCCACATTTCATTAGAAAATTGATAAATCTGCTGTAGATTTTAAAATTTATTACTTGTGCAAGAAGTATAGAAGATTTTACACGATTTTAACCGGTTATAAAGAAGTTATGAAGATTTCCAACCTTTTCTAGCACACGACACACCAAAAAATAGATTGTTTCATGACATTATGTAGTTATACTATCGCAATTAGATGAAGATAAAAAAATTGTTTTGCATTATATGCGTAATATAATACGTCTTATTGGTCTTATATGTGAAGTTGAGTAAATTTTTGTAATAAGATATTTATATATTTAAAAAATAAATTAAATTGTGTATAAAGGATGTATTATGTGCCAATATAAATTGCTTTAATTGTAATGAATTGTAATGAATTACGGAAGAACACACGTATCACACGTAATAGTTTATGAAAATTATAGTTTATTAATCACAGAACAGCGAGGTTTAGGAAAGTTATAGTTTAGTACACACAAAAAATAGAAAGTTTATGAAATGAATAGTTTACTACTCACAAAAAGAGACTTTTCTTGCCTTGTTCAAAGCAAATTGTGAAATTAAGTCATGTATATCTAAGTTCCTGGAGCATATATAAGGATGCAAATCGCACAAATAATAAATATCTGACGTACATCATAGCATTATTGGTTAACAAAAATATAGAAATTATACTCACCAAATTCTATAATATAATCCTGCTTTCTAATCTAACAAATTGTAATGTATATCTCTAATTTTTTTTAAATAAAAATCTTTTAACGATTTTTATAAATTTTAAAACTTGAAATGGTATATGAAAATTAAGCTGGAGTGCATTCAATGACAAAATAGTCGTAATTTTTTTTATTTTACAAAATGAAAAATTTTTTTGCAAATGGTTTTTTATTTTAAATTTGCCGCCCTTTCAAACGGCCGTCTGCATGCAACACACGCGTTGAACGCCCGCTTGGAGCGCCACTGCTTCTGTATCACGATACATCGGTCGGAAAACACTGCTCTAATACACTCTATACTAATATATATATATATATATATATATATATATATGTGTGTGTGTGTGTGTGTATGTATGTGAAATTACGTCATGTATATCTAAATTATTGCCTAGGGTTTCATGTTCAATTGCAAACGTTCCTGGAGCATATATAAGGATGCAAATCGTACAAATAATAAATATGTAACGTATATCATAACAATATTGGTTAACAAAAATATATTGAAAAAATAGAATACTCACCAAATTCTATAATATAATCCTGCTTTCTAATCTAACAAATATATGTTACAGTGAATTTGTATTACCAGTGAAAATTTTCGCTAAGCCGCGTGGAAATATTTGGCCCTAAGTGTCGATGTGTCGCCCTACCAACTGTCAATTTTATTCGCTTCGTCACGTCCCTCTCGCGGCCAGAGTTGAATTCGCTTCTCCATCATCGACGCTAACCTCTCTATGTTGAATAACAACGACCTTGCTGCCTTCATCCACGGATTACCGACGATCTGTCGTCGTCTAATACTATATATTTTTATACTCTCAAGGTTTCCACTTGTGAAAACGTATTCGAATATGAATTCACTGAAACGTTTGTGAAAATATATTCTCACTGGTAATACAAATTCATGTCGGGGAGATCAAGTGAAACTATTTGACAATATTAGATTTCGAATGAATCTTAAGCACGATGAACTTTTTGTGGCTTTTTGGGTGTTTTTCAAATTGCACATACATTCATTACTAGATAACCTATGATTGGATAACAAATCAATCCTATCATTTCCCAATGTTTTGTACTAAATTTTGTACTACTAGTAAATATTGCAAGTCATAAAACTCTACTTGGTATTTCTTGTCGGCATTACAAAATAGCATATTATAAAAAAGTCGCCAAATTTCTATTTGGCATTAAAATGATAGAAAAACTCAGTATATATTGTTTATCTCAGTGGTAAACAGACAATGCACGATACTGGAGACATAATCAAATGATTTTCTATTGTTATAAGCGTTTGACTAGAAGTTAAAATTAAAGTTTTTAATGTTTGTCGGTTTTCACTCTATGTTCTCAGTGTATCCGATAAATTGGAAGGATGGAATGGGTTAACGATGACACTCGCCTCTTTTTGTGAATAAATGTGATTTATTGATACAGCAGTTAATGAACGCGTTTTTAGTTACATTTCCCATATTATTCGTGATGAAAATGTTTGATCTGTTCAAGTCTACTATTATTGATTGGTATTATATCCTGAGTACGATTGGAGATCCTGGGTGGATTAGTGATAGACATATAGTGACTTTTTGTAAATACAATTCGATCCATTCTCAATTTTCGTTATATATTGTCAGTTATTGATTGTTTGTCCCCCACTTGTCCAATGAAAGTTAAAAACCTCTCCAGTGCCTTTTTCAAAAGAAATGATGTTTTGGATAACTTAAAAGTAGAACTTGGGTATATTTTCTGTGTTAATAAAGAGACATTGCTTTGTAATGCTGTAATGACCAATGAATTCAATTTTTTACGCATTATGTTTATAGATGATCCACTTTCAATCTCGGGTAACGAGGAGTTCAATAAGTGGGACAATTTGTGAAAGTAGAAACGAATAATTCTTCATTAAGCCTAAGAAATGGAGATGAATGAAAACAGATGATAGTCGAGGAAGATAAAGGATTTTACTCATAGTAACCATTATTCGTTAACAACTTTTATTATAGCTATTCAGTTGTATATAATTGATTTATTCTTACTTTTAAAACATACTTTTATAGAAAAACACATAATTGATTGTTTTTCCTAAATAATGTCAAAATAAAATATTAAAGGAGGCTAAATTCGATATGACAGTAAATTGAGAGCAAATACTTTTAAAAGTTTAAAAATATTTATATATCCATTTAAAATAATGGAAATTATTGTTAAAAATGAAATTTTACCAAATCTAAATGCTTGAGTTTATTGAGAGGATTATTTGCATTCATTGATAACTCTATGTTTTTATTTCGTTCGACGTGAATAACAAAACCTATCGAAATCGAAA
>CAUHTR010003124.1:0-36743 GCA_959609185.1 Schmidtea polychroa
CTTGGGAGAAATCGTACAACAATGACAATACTCGAAGAACACAACAACTTGACTACTGCCGGTAAATGGTAATTCATTCCTTTTCACATGCATACTTTAACAGTCTCATATTAGCAGAATCATTAATTACTTTTAATTTAGAGCTCCTAGCACGTCCCTTTTGATTGGAGCTTGATAGTTTTCCAATTCATCATTAAATTGATCCTCCATTAATATGTTCCCATCACCCATAGCTGTGACACGGGGTTTGTAATCTCGATCACTGTGTTGATTTCTAAAATTCCTAAAGTTTTCATTACTTTTCTCATTATTAGAATTTTTATAATTTCTAAAATTCTCACTGCCTCTGTTATTATTGGGTGTCTGAAATCTATTTACTTGGTTTCATCCAGCATGTCTGTCAAAACATTGAAATTGTAAATGTCCATTTCCATTGCAATGAGAACACTTAATATTTGGACATTCTCGTCTGATATGGCCTACTTAGCCTCTCAGCTCGCATTCACATTGAGTTTGGCATTGAAATCAATTGGGTCTAGTGCGAATTTCATATTTTCTATTTGGGAAATTATTATCCTTATACAAATGTTTAGACTTCATTTGATTGAAATTATTGTGAACCACATAGCTCATTTTATTCATTTCTGCTACATTTTCATTGATTTTTGATTCTTCCACTTTTTCCAAAATACATTTTACTTTACTACCTTCTTTGTAGAGTTTCGCTTTAATTAAGTCCTTTGTAATTTCGAAACGGTGAATTTCTTTTCTTTCTTCATCACAATATTAACAATCTTTCAATAAAAATGCTGTTAATTTACTACTTGTAATTTTGTGCCTCATTTCACGCTCAACATTTTTCTCTATATTTTTGATGGAGTTGTCGACAGTTGAATTGGCGTTTCCATAGCTCAAAGCGTTTCGTAAATCTTCCGCTAGATTTTTTTGTGCTTCAAATGCCTTTCTTAATCTTTCTTCCAAGTTATTTTCAAATGAAGTTTCGTTATATTTCTTCTTGCTTTTTAAGTCTAAAAATGCTCGAACAACGACATTTCTTTGCTGTATTCTTTGATCATATCAAAATAGTTTTTATTGACATGAGAAATTCTTCAAAATCATCACTAAATGAGTACATTTTTAGTTGAGGATTAATCTGCAGCAACTAGAATATTCTTAAGCTGTCTGTGGTAGCCATGTTAAATAAATCAAAGTCTAGAAATTTGTAATATCTATTATATGACCAGTTCATATATTTATCTCTTTAAGATCGAAGACTATATATTATTTACAATAGCATACACACGTATCGAAACATTCAAGATAATTATTAATCAAGTTATTTATTTATTAGATTATTTATAATAAAAGATAATTATATAAAAAAATAATATTAAATAATAATATTATTAACAATAATAATAATATTAATAATAATATTAATAACAATAATAATAATAATAATAATAATAATAATAATAATAATAATAATAACAATAATAATAATAATAATAATATTAATAATAATAATATTAATAATAATAATAATAATAATAATATTAATAATAATAATAATAATAATAATAATAATAATAATAATAATAATAATAATAATAATAATAATAATAATAATAATAATTATAATAATAATATTAATATTAATAATAATAATATTAATAATAATAATATTAATAATAATAATATTAATAACAATAATAATAATAATAATAATAATATTAACAATAATAACAATAATAATATTAATAATAATAATAATAATAATAATAATAATAACAATAATAATAATAATAATAATAATATTAATAATAATAATAATAATAATAATAATAATAATAATAATAATAATAATAATAATAATAATAACAATAATAATATTAATAATAATAATATTAATAATAATAATAATAATAATAATAATAATAATAATAATAATAATAATAATAATAATAATAATAATAATAACCTCGGCATTATTATATTCTCAAAATTGATGTGAACAAGTTAGAGAAAAAATACAAATAATAAAAAGTAATATATTTTTTATCAAAAGCAAAGATGAAATATGCAAGAACCAATAAATTGAGAACCAAACAGTACAATTAGAAAACAATGCTACAAGTCAATCACATTATTATTTGTGGTTCTGTCACGGATTCAGAAATGCTTTTATGTGGTAATACTCGACCTCCATTGACATATAATTCATCTTTCACTTGAACATCTTCTCCAAGAACTGTTACGTTTTCAATACGAGCCCACTTACCAATTGTGCATTTCCAACCTATAATCGACGAATCTATCCACGAATGATCATTTATAACGGAATTTCCGAGAATGGTACTGCGTTTAATTCGTACACCATTTTTCACAATAACATTTGGACCAATAACAACATTTGGTCCGATTTCACAATTTTCCCCAATCACAGCCGTGGGATCCTTTATAATTGTGAAATTAACAATTAAAAATAACACGGGATAACTTACAACAAGAACATTATTAAGATATCCAAGACCTGTCTTAAAAGCTGTCGAGTTTTTCTCTTTTAAATTTTCCAAATACAAACACATTCCAGTAAGAAAGTCTTTGGGTTGGCCAATATCCATCCAAAACCCTTAATGATGTCACATTTAATAAATATATCTCGATTCATGAAAACTTGACAGTTTATAAATAATATTATAAACATTTCATAAAGCTTGAATGTATTTAAATTTTATTTCATTGTAGTAAATATTTCATTTTTCGTATATCAAAAACCATAAATAAAAAATTTGATGTTTTATTTTTGTGGTTTTCATAATTATTTTTTATTACTAATTACTAATTGTATTATTACTAATTATATCATTTTAATTTATTTCGTAAAAATTCATTCTAAAACATAGTAAATATAATCAAGACAAAAAAATTGCAAAAAAGATTCAATTTAGGGATTTTACTATTTACAATTTCTAATTTTTATAAATTTGCCAAAGATTTATTGCTATTAACCCTTTCCTATCTTCTTTATTTTATGTGTCCCGCTCGTTCCAATCCTAATAAAATTTTAAAAAATTTACAAAAAATTGCCTACAGCAATTGGTCATAATATAATCGACAGTGCATGGGAAATAAACTATTCAAAAATAATGTTTACAGATAGAGGATAGAATGGTTAAATTTTTTTGTGATATTTTTAAAGACACAAGATAGGAAAGGGTTAAAGAAAAGGAAGTAGTCAATTGTCATGGAAAAATCATGATTAATTTCTGTAAAATTAAATATTAATAATTTTGTACTATTTCAATGGTTTACAATAAATATTTATAAGTGATCATTGATTTGGAATTATTTCAAGAATAGTAAACAATTTATGTGAATAAAACACTCGAAAATAGAAATTTATTTCAGATATCGTTTTGCCTTACATTTTAAGCATATATGCAGATGTTAAATTGAAAACATTAATTTGACCTCAATTAATCCAATAATAATAATTGATAAGAATTATTTTTATAATCGAAAATTATTTCATTTTATTCAATTTTTATTCATTTTATACTTTGCAGAAAAAATTATATTATTTACTTGTTTAACATTTAATAAATGTTGCTATCAAGAAATCATTACTTAATAATAATAATAATAATAATAATAATAATAATAATAATAATAATAATAATAATAATAATAATAATAATAATAATAATAACTGAAAGTACTAATATAATTAAATGTTGTCAATATCAGAACCACTTAAAAAATCCAAATTTTAAAATTGCAGTTGCATTGACAAATATTCGGCGTGATGATTAACCTATAAACTTTCCATAAATTGAAAACTTTCCATGTAGACAATTTATTTTTACTTTTTGTTTATCTAATTGTAAGTTTAAAAGAATTAATTTATCTTTATTATTTTTATTAATTAATCTATTATTATTTAAATTAATTAGTAAAAATAAATATTAAAATCGAAAGTGCTTTTTAAAAAATTAAAAAGTAATATACATCAACTATTGAAGAAATTGAATCCTAAATTGAATCTTTGGTTAATTTTTACTCCTTAAAATAAACAAAATCGCTACAATTGGGTAATAATGCATCATTTATGAGGACTGAATAACGAGGACAACTTAATTAGACAGATGAATGTTATCAATGTTTAAATAGACATGATTGAAGATTAAAGGTGTTATACCAAGAACGTTTTTAATACTGATATCTCAAAGTCAAGAAGTTTATTATATGGGAGAAATTTAGCAATGAAGGTCGATTAATATCATTGAAATATGTGTATATAGTAGAAAATTATGTTTATTTACTTCCATTTACCTCAGACGGATACTTATGAATAAAACTTTACAAGAGTAATATGTTGTGTGATTATAAATTTGCAGGTATAAATATTATTGTAAAATTTGTATCAGAAAGATAAAATAACTGTTCAAATATGTTTGCATTAATGAATCATTATAACTTTAACAAACAATCATCTACTTTAACAAACAATCATCTACTTTAACATACTTTTCTATCTTATAGACAGATTTCATTTTTAGCGCTTCATTAATTATATAATAATGAAGTAAAATACAAGTACAAAATGTTTGAATTAAATTGATTCCACTTGAATATCGCGTCACCTTTCTCAATCTTGTGAATATAAATGTGCTAAGTTGATAGTCAAGATATATTTTCTACTAGTAGACAATGTTTTCAGGTGATAATTCACATCATAATTTGTATATTTCAAGCAATCAAAGTGGTAAAAGTAACACAAATAGAAAACACGGTCTACATGATTCTCTTTATACTACAAATCAAATATTACTAAATTTGAACTTGGATAAATAAAAAAATCACTTATAGTATGGAGTGAACACTGTTGCACTGTCCTTATTTTTAAAAAAGTATTTTCAAATGGAAATAAAACTTAATTTATTTATTGTCCTATATCAGTGATCTTCAAATTGTGTTCAGCGGAACCCTAGGGTTCCAAACAAAATCAATAATTTAAAAGAAATTGCTTCATTTCTCACCAAAAATCATCAATAAAAAATTTTCATTTCTCATAAAACAATTAAAAATTTCAAGAATTTTATAAAAAAACTTTAAAAAATCTATATTGTAACGCATCATTTCACATAAGGGTTCCGCGAGCTTTTGAAGTTTGAAGACCACTGTCCTAGATAATTGCTTGAGGTGGAATATTATTGAATATATTTTATGCAGCTTTGTGGGTCAATCTAATGTTAGGTTGTGAATCATAATCACTTAATCTCTAACCAATTTCATATTTCCAAATCAACATTCACACAAGATCATTTACCAAGGTAATTTATGAAGAGGTAATTCACTAAAATGTGCAAATTATAGCAGATTTCAATTACTATTCAATGGTTATTCATATGCGTTAATATCAATACTATTATTTAAATATAAAGTCATAATTATAATCGCAAAGCAATCTGGGGTAGAAATTTAATTCCCACAAAAAATTTCTGAAGATATTGGCTAAAGTAAAATAAATAAATCGATTGCACAAATTTCACAATCAAAAATCAATTTTCGGAGGTGCAAATTAAACAAATATTAGTTAATTATTTCGTCAATATTTAAATGCCAATAAATATTTACTCATTAAGAGATATTACGTATTTATTAGGTGATTTACAGGATTTTTTTCGGTAAACATTTTTCTTTATTTAAAATAAATTCCAAGAAAAATTTATAATAAATACAAATAATGTTGCATTTTAGAGTAAATTATTTATTATTCTTCTGAATTCCTTTTGGTTATTTGTCATGAAAAATTGATATGGTTAAATATTTTGTATTATTCATTTTGTATATATATATGGAATACTGATAACTATTTTTGTCTTTTCTTTCTCGCGATTCGTATTATATAGCCTCGAGAGTTCAGTTTTCTTAACGAACATAACAAAAGAGAATAGTCGCATTTAACAACTCCAAGCTTTTAAAAATGTTGCTAGATGAAACATTTCCAATGATTGGTATAACTGTTAAATGTTTTATCCACAGTTCAGTGTAGTATGACCGATTTTAATAAGCAGTTGCGTTAGCATTTCATATAGTTTATTTTGTATTTGTATTCCTGGAATAGGCTTTTAGCCTTGCCTATTCTTTTGAAATTAATAAATCTTGTAAAAGAAATGTATATTTGTGCAGTCCGACAGCAGATTAGTTGAAGTTTAATCGAGTTTACATAGTCTGTATGTTGATTATTTCTCATCAGTTATAGATTTCTCAAACTTGTGTTTTAGTTATTATAATAAAGCATTTAGACAATAATTAAGAAACACGTTTATAAGGAGATTAGAGTTTGTTAAAGATAAAAGAAAGCATAAAATTGGAATTCCTACAATTTCCTAATTCAAGTTTCAGCATAGCGTTTTTGTCCTTTTCTAAAATCCTACATTTTCAGGCGGGGTTTTATACACATTTCTAGGTGTAAATTAATATCCAATCCTAGCAGATTTGTTAAGTATTTTTGCTTATCCTTTTATTACAGAAAATGCGTCTAATATTTTACCTTTGCTATCCTATAAGATATGCAAGTTGTTAATAAAAGTGAAATGAAACATTGAGCGACACAAAATCTTTTTCTTTAGTTTTTACCGGTTTTTATTTACGAATTGATTTATTTTCATTTGGTTTTCGATTATAGATTAATGTTTTCAGTTTTACACAAATTTACAGCCATGTCTTTTCGGGAGTAATGTAAAACACTGCAAACCGGGGTAATGCTGAGAATTTGTGTCTAACAGAAAACCAAATCACAATTTATTATAATTCAATTTCTATTTTTGAAGTTACACTTGGGTAATTTGATAATGTTAAACGAGTTTTTGGATCTCGCTTTCAATAAGAGGTTCAAAAGAGAAATTATTATTTTGATCTGAGAACCAAAAATTAGCTATAGTCAGCCATCGACTTTAATTTTACCATTTGAAATTTTGGTGTAAGGTGAGCCCCCGGTACGACCAGTTACTGCAACAGCGGTCCCATTCAAGATCAGGTCGCGATTATTGATTTTTAAGTGTAATTAATGATTAAAAGTGCAAATGATAGGTCCAAGAGTGATAATCGATTTAGTATGAAACTTAGTTAAGGAAGAGAAACGAGAAATGTGACTTACAAACCCTTGTGCAATTGGATGGATGCAACAGATTTAATTATTAATCGATTTTCAAGTATTGGACTAAAAAAACGATAATATTGATAATTATGTGCTTTTATCAAGCCGTGGGAAAGAGAGGCGTAATTAACAATTTGAAAGGGGCTTATTAGGAGATAATAACAATATATACATTATAATAAATTATATATTATCAAAAATATTATCAATTATAAATCATATGAAAATTTAATTATTTTTAATTAATTTTTAAAATAATAATTATCTTATTAAATTTTAATTAATAATTAAAGAAATTGCAATAAATAAAAATCTACCTTCCAATTCCGTGCAATACAACTCATGATCGACAGCCATTTCTGGGAACGTTTCCTTTTCAATTGAAACATTTTTCAGCTAGATATTTTATCAAAAAAAAGTTCTATTTAATAAAACATTAATTATAATTATTACAGGAATTCTTTTTAAAATTGATTCATTAAATAAATAAAGTCCAGCGTTTATTTTATTCGACACAAATTCCTGAGGTTTTTCAACAAATCGATCAACTAAACCATCTTTATTATAAATAACCACTCCATATTTAGATGGCTCACTGACTTTGGTCACCTAAATTTAGAAAGTAAATTATTCGAAAGACAATAGAAAATTATTACAACAATAGTGCCTTCTTTGCCATGTTGAAGATGAAATGCAATCATTTCTTTGAAAGGAAAATTACATATTACGTCACTATTTAATACAAAAAATGGAGATTTATCTTGGGATAAATATTGTTTAGCTAAGGCAATGGGACCACCTTTATAATAAAATAATTAGCATTCAAAATTTAATCAATAACCTGTTCCCATGGGTTCATATTCATATGAAAATGATATTGTGATATGCAGCTAAATATAAAATAATTTTAATAAAAAACAAAACCAAACTGACTCTTTCTTCATGAATTTTTAATTCGCTTTCGAGTAGATCTGATCGATCAGCACTTCGACTGACTGCTAAAATTATGTGACATACTCCTGCCTAAAAATTGAATAATAAACAAATTGTTATTTAAATTTTTACCAAGATTTTAAAATAAAACGAAATTAAAGTAAACCTCAACTAGGGCTTCTATTTGATGTAGCAACATTGGTTTGTTACAGAATTCAACAATTGGCTTGGGTAAAGTTAATGTTAAAGGTCTCAGCCTGGTTCCGAACCCACCAACTAATATTAGAGCTTTCATTTATTAAAATATTTGAATAAATTCATTATACGTTGGAGATATTTAAACAAAGGCTCAAGCAGGAAATATAATAAAGAAAAACTAGAATTGTTTTCATTGAATAAATTTTATGAATTTAAATAAATTACAAATAGTACAAAAAAACCAATGCTTAAATAAATTTTAGAAAGTTAAAAGTCCTAAATATTTAGGAAAATATTTATATTTTTCATAAATTAAAACTTGCTTAAATATGGCTTTTACTATCTATTGTTCCAAATATCTAAAAACTAAAAAATTTTCAAAATCTAGTCAAACAAATATAATTTAAATCAATTTTCTAAATTAAAAATTTCATTAATAATATAATTAGAAAACAACGTCCGTTCCATGAAACCAAAATGTTACAGTAGCATTTATAATAAAATTTTAGTCAGAAACTATTTTATAATTTTAAAAAAAAAGTGGTATTTATTTAATATTTTGTCATCGCCTTCAAACATTTTACTTTAATTTTCAAAGTTTTATAGAAAAAAAATTTATAAATTTAATTTTTGTATATTTTTATCATTGAAATTAGTGCGGTGTTAAAGCATAAGCTCATTTTTATTCGCCCATATACCATAACAGATTAAATTCATGATGTGAGCGTAAATTTGGTACTTTGAACAAGTCGCGGAGTTAAATAAAGGTGGGTTGTGTTGCATTGACTGTTAATCACAACCCCGCCTGGATTCAAAAGACTAATGGAAGATCAAATATGTGAAATTTACAATGCGGTATTCAACAAAACAAATTAAAAGCGATTAGTTAAACTTTGATTTTAGAAAATATTGTATCGGCTGTTAAGAGCTTAACTAGGCATAATAATGCACATGTTGAGTTCTCAATTTTAGTTGAAAACCCAACATGTACTGGGTATTCTTAAATAAATAACTAAGCTGAAAGATTTAAAATATTTATTAAATAACATTATAATCACCAAGAAAATTGGATGTTTCTTGAAAAAATCAATTCTTTCAAATGACTCAACAAGATCCAATAATTTGACATTTATTTCAATCCAAATTTTTGCACGATATGTTAATGTTAAATGTTGTGTAGTAAATGTAATGTTTATTATTGCTATAAAAATACTATGAAACTTTCCTATCTATTCTGGGTTTTAGAGCTTTTAGAATATAACCTTTAAAAAGCAAAAACTTTCAGATATAATTTTTCAGTGATAATTCGACATCCGGTTTATCCGACAAAAATAAAATTGTTTAAATGTCAAAATATATGTTGGGGTAATGTATAAAAGCTCAAAATAAAACAAGTACAATACAAATCAATAAAAGCACCGAAATAACAAAAGTGCAAAAAATGTAGACATTAATATCAATCTGGAGAAATGGGTATGATTGAATGCGATTTCATGAGACAAGTCCAAAAACAGTAATAACAATTAGTTAGGGGTCCTTAAAAAGTTATAATAAAATAATGAACTAATTAAGAATTAATTAATCGCTAATGGAAAGCTCGAGACAACGGAAAACCCAAACTCTGAGAAAAACCCGGAGCACACTAAGACCCGTCTAATTAGAAAGTGAAGCAAAGTTGACCGAGTAGTCATGTAGGAAGGAAGTTTGTAGGATAACAAATAATCGGTCAAAAGTAACTCTGATTATTAATTGTAAAGTGGTGAGAAAATGTTGTGAATTTTGTTATTTCAATATATGTTGGGTCGTTATTGTTTTGATTTAAAGGACACGAGGAGTCAGAAGGAACCGACGTAAATTAACCAAAAACCCAACAAATTCTCTAATAACTGGTAGATTTTCCCTTAGCATTAAAACGAGCAGTTACACGTTGTTGCATTGAATGTATAAGTTTATTGCTAGTTTTTTGAGGAATTAAGCCCATTCCCCTTGAAGAAGGACCAATAGACTTATAGCTGATGTTGGCTTGCACTATCGCTTTCTTCAGGCCTTATCCTAGAGAAACCAATTTTATTTCAATGGGAATTATGTCCGGCGATTGTGTCCTTCATTTAAGTCGGAAAATCCGATGTTCCTCTAACCAGGTATTTTGCTGCTCCCAACTTCTTTAAATAACGCTGTGCAGTAGAAACAGTTATATATATATATATTCTTTTTCGATTTAGGCAGTTGCTGTACAATGATTAGAATCCACTTCGTCACACAGATCGAAGAATACACTCAGACGGTTTTGGTCGTCCAATACGAGAGTTGACTTTAAGTATGTTTTATTTTATAGCCAAATTTGTATAATGACGCAATGGGTCTTTGGCGTAACGATACTTGTTAACAACCCATAAGCATATGATATGCTTATTTATTCCAAGATTCTGAATATTTTTGAATGTACTTTAATTTGTGCAAATTTTCACAGTACTTTAAATTATAGAAAGTGTTGTTTTTGTTTTTCTATCCCCACAAAATCTCTAGATTTAACTTTTTTTGATACCTTAGCAACTGAAAAAAGATAACCATAACCGAGAAAGTACAATATCTATTATTGATAGAAAAAACCTCATTGATAGAAAAATGGTTTATATCTATAATTACCCTTTTTCTGATCCTGATCAAATAGTTCAAACTAAAAATATAAAACTATAATAAGAGTTCACACCCTATCTGCCATATTCCCACTTGTATTCAGAAAAATCAATATTTTCTAAAATTTAAATTGGCACCTAAAATGTTTTTCATAACACAAAATTAATATGAAAACTCAACATCTTAATAATTTTGTTAATTAAATGCAAAATCAATTAAAAACCGACAAATATATTTTATTTAAATTTAATTTAAGCAGATTCATCCGATCTAATCAAATTGACATGCTTTTCCAATCTCATCCCACGAAGTTTTGACCAAAGGAAATGATCCGACAAAGCAAGAATATGGGCAGCGCTTTGCACTGCATTTTCAACCGATAGAACGGTTGTACACCCTAGACCACTTGGAACATGGAGACTAGACCATATATCCTGTGATATCCATTCAGGGCCTAATGGTGGACAGTTAATAACAGGCAAACATGATGTTCCTGCTAACATTGGACCAAGCGCATTACTTCGACCAGCAACGGCAATTAAAACGATTGGCGTTAATGTTCCTAAATACACCAATCATATAAATTATCAATTTTGCCACGATGGCCGCTAATTCACGTTGATTGCTTGCTATCGTTCCATAAATAAAATTTTTAAAATTTTCTATTTCTAATCTCATAATAATCATAATTAATTATATACTATTTACAATAATAAGTAACAAATAAAAATGTTACGCGTCCATATCCAACAAAAATCAATACAAGATTTCCTATGATGTTTTTGTCAAATAAAGAAATAGTGAAAAGAATGCAGATTATTACAGTTTGTAACTGTGAATGTTATTTTAGAAATGTGGTAAGTTTCTAGGAATGTCAATGAAGTGATAGTTAAGCTTTTATTTGTTTTTATTAATTGTTATATGTATTTATTAAAAAGAGAGTTTGAAGACTATAAATCAGTAATATATCTATGTATAACATCGATATATTGCTGATTTATAGTCTTCAAACTCTCTTTTTAATAAATTCCATGAAAAAAAATAATCAGTGGTGAAATTAAAAGAAAAAAAGTTCTTATAATGTTATATGTATGTATATATTGCTATTTTTAATTGTGCCAATAAATAATACAGTAAAACTTCTTTTATTTGACACAATCTGGCTTGCAGGTTGTCGGATAAACTATATTAATCCAAAAATGAAATAATAATAAGAATAAGCTAAAATTGTTCAAATTATTTATTATTAAAATTGTTTATCAATATCTGCTTTCAAGAACTTAATGTTTTATGCTAGTTAATGTCTTTGTTGGACAATGATCATAACTGATGCTAATTTTTATTTTTGTTTCTGGATTTGTCTCATGATTTCGCCTTCAATAATACCCATTTCTCCAGATTGATATCAATGTCTACATTTTTTGCACTTTTTTTATTTCGGTGCTTTTATTGATTTGTATTGTACTTGTTTTATTTTGTGCTTTTATACATTACCCCAAAATATTTTTGGCATTTAAACAATTTTATTTTTATCGGATAAACCGGATGTCGAATAATCGAGTTTATGCTAT
This sequence comes from Schmidtea polychroa, assembly GCA_959609185.1. NCBI lineage: Eukaryota > Metazoa > Platyhelminthes > Tricladida > Dugesiidae > Schmidtea > Schmidtea polychroa. The sequence continues at coordinate 12,505 of CAUHTR010003124.1, forward strand.
ATTGTATATTCTCGTTATTTGTTAGTTTATATTTCTTAATCTTTTTTGCTATTTTGAAATAATTCGAATTTTGAATAAGAAATGCTCATAACTTTTTATATTTAATAATAATTGCTATTGTCTGAAGCAGCAAGTAATTAGAAAAGTTATTAGAAAATTTCTGACTATGAATCAGTAAAGATATGAAAAAATCATCGATACTGATTCATAGTCAAAAATTTTCTAATAAATACAATGTCAATTGAAAAGAAATCGAAGTTCAAAAACAGTTTTTATAATAATATATTTATATTGAAAATACTTCATTAATTAGACGACATTATTCTTTGATGTAATTTTGTTATCGTAATATTCAACTTGCCGAGAAATAGCATGAAATGTTGATTATTAGAAGACTTTCGAGCCATATAATTTATTAATATCAAAAAACTGATTATTCTCCGGAGGACCTATGTTTTCGATCAAAATGGTAAATCTGAATTAAATTAGCAATTTAAAAATTATATGAATTCTTCTTAAGTAAAAACCGTAATGGAAGTCTTTACTTCATCCAACACTAGTAATTTGAGTTTGTTGTTTGATTTTTGAACAAAAACCTAGATAGTTTCTATTTAGATACCGAGATACACAACATTACACCCTGATTATGATTGGACCGATATTTTTTACAATTTTCTTTATTTTAATCTCTTTAGACTCTCGATTAATATTTTTGTTTTAGATTTAACACGAATTTTCATCACTATCTTTTTCAAATATTTATTGATCAATTTTATTAATAAATATTAATTGAGATTGACAAGGACTATCGTATAGTCGAAAATTCTTTCATTAAATACATTATTTGCAGCAAAAGACTTAAATTATCATTTTATTGTTTTAAATATTAATTTTATTAGATTATTTTATTTAATTTCAAAAAATAAAAAAAATATTTTACCTTCATAAGTGGATAAAATTTTTGAAACTTCACCAGGCACTTTATGACCCGAGGCAACTCTAAGATCGCATTCGATTCCGTATTTTGATGATAATTGTTTTAATTTTTTACAGAAGTCCTACCAAGTATTAGATTTTCAAAACGAATAATTCAAAAAGAATAAACCATATCAGCAATGGATCCCATAAAAACGACGATTTTTCCATTAATTATCGGTTTCAGGAAACCTAATTGATTTTCAATCCATATAAAATTTAATTTGACTTGTTCCAATCCTTCGTTAGTTACTTCAGACATATTCCTATAAACTTGTTTATCTTTCATTAATCTTTTGTCTCCCCCTGGCCATAATCTCCAAGAATCACTATCAATAATATCAGCTAATATTATTTCCCCTGGAACCAGAATGATATTGTAGTGACATTTCATTTATATTGGAAATAAAACGAATTAAATATTGTCCATATGGGAATATTAAGTTTTTATTAAAAAAAGTTATCAATTTTATATCTATAATCAAGGGAAGTTACATGCTCCTCCATCAGGGATAGTTAACTTGTGGCTCATTTAATTATCATAAACAAAAACTTAAAATTTTAATCTGCAATTTAAACGTTCACCAACACGAAATCAGGTACTACAAGATTATGCACGTGTTGAATTCGGTAAGGAATATTACTTAATCCTAGATTCAAAAACTAGATGGAATAGCTTAATAGTAATGCTCGAACGTTTTTACAAATTAAAATCAAGCATAAAAAAATTAGCTATAGATCTAAATATAAATTTTACTGATGCTGATTTTGAAACAGTTTCCTTAACAGTGTCCACGCTATTGCCAGTAAAGCTAGCATTTGAGTCATTATGTCGTGAAGATGCCAACTTACTTTCCGCAGATACGACATTTAAATTTATGTTTGATAGCCTTAGTGAAATAAAGTCATCACTGAACACAGAAGTTAGAAGTGCCTTGTTGAAACGCGTATTTGAAAAGAAGAACGGAGCTGTCTGATCTAATTGGCTATTTACATAAAGGTTACACAGATTCTAGTCAAATCATCAAACGAACTTTCAATTTTCCTCATATCGAAATCAACAATTCTTAAATCCTTGTTGGATATTGTTAATCAAAATACAGCTCTACTAGAGCAATCAAATGCAATTTTAGATTCCGACGTCAATGAGCCTGAGGAAGACTTAACAGAATTAGTAGTTCATTGCAGAAAAAGTTGGACGAAGCAATTTTAAAACAAAAAAAATATACTGTTGGTGATTGTGCTGGTGATTTAACAAAGCGTTTGAAAAAAGAAATGAGTTTATTTGATGATAAAGTCGTGCGGGGAAATATTTTGAACAAATTTATAATCTACTTTTAACTATTCATCCAACCAGTGTTGAATATAAAAGGGTTTTTTCTGCTGCCGGTGTAATTTTAAACAGATTTCGATGGATACTGGGATGATAAAACTCTTGATGCTCTCTGTTTTATAAGAGGACATTAAAAGGAAGCAGCAAATCTTCATGATTTTTATGTTATTTATGAATTATGAATTATGAATTTTACGTTATTTTATGTTTAATTTGTTTATTTCATATTACTTTGTGTTTATTTTATCTTTAATTTGTGAATTATGTAAAACGTTTTTTATGTTTATTAAAAATTCATTGAATAAATTTAACACTGAATTTTTTTAAAAAAATATTTTTTTGAAAACCGGTTTTAATACCGGTATAGCGGTATTATCATTATGCAATACCGAAATACCGGTATCGAGATTTCCCCCGGTATTGCATTCCCTAGTGACAAGTGACCCAGAATGTTTTTATTATTTACAGATATATATGCTGTTTCTCAAAATTATAGTTTCACTATTGTCTTCTGAAAATTAATCAAGAATTGTATATTACCCTAACAAGTCATAAGCGAGTTGTTCTAAACCAAAATTTTATGTAGAACCGCGTGAACCTATATTTTAGCATAACATTAAAAGGTTTCATGGAAAATTGTGCGTTTTGATACATACTTTAGGAAAAAGTATCTACTTTCTCAAAAATACGAACTGTAAATACAAATACATAGGTTTGCGTGATTCAAGATGTCCTAGTGCAGGGATTCCCAACCTTGGATACGTCTACCAGAACCGGTACGCGGGCAAGTAGCTACTGATACGCGAATTATGTTACTATATATAAAACAAAAATCTATTAAAAATCTGTTTTGAGAAAAAAAACATGACCACAATAATCCATACAATCTAATATTTTACAATTTCTTATCCTAATCATAAATGATGCTGCCCGTACCTGAATGCGTGAAACATGATTTTCTGCAATGACTGCGATGAAAACCAAGTTTCGAGCTTAGCTGGACATTGAATCGAATCTTCGCCTTAAACTGACAAACATTGAGCCCGATATTTCTTCTTCAGTTAATAATAAACAGGCCCAACATTCTCACTAACTATTGTTTAAGTCATAATTATATTTCATTTATATGTTTAGCAGTAAATATATATATATATATATATATATATATATATATATATATATATATATATATATATATATATATATATATATATATATATATATATATATATATATATATATATATATATAATATATATATATATATAAATATCCCAAGTTACTTGTCTTTATAACAAATCTCCATTGCATTTTATACCCCATTAAAAAAATTAGGTTTCCAGGTAAGTCATCAAATTGCTTAAAACGTACAGGTACGGTACTATAAAAAGGTTGGGAACCCCTGTCTCATTGTATACCCGTGTAAAATTTCGTATTGATCAGTCTTCTCTAATTTAGAAAAAATGTGAAAATTTCTATAGAAAACTATGTGGTTTCAATCTTCCCTTAAGCCATCTTTAATTGCGCTTTTGTACTTCAAGGAACTTACTGGTGACTAAAATTAAACAACTAACGATTTCACAGAAAGTATTTGTTCACCACATTGTGAAAAATAATAAGTTAACAATAACATAATAAACATATGTATTTATATATCAATGAATTAAAAATCTTGTCTGTGTTTTTAGTCTTTGCAAAATATTTTCGTTATACAAAAAGCAAATATTCGAATAATATAATTAAATCTCATTTTAAAACAATCTTAAAACAACAATTATCAATTGAAGTTTGTTTATTCTAAGTACCAGTTTTGAAATGATTTTTTGAAAATGTAATAGCCCTACTTTTTGACAAATTCAATAACTTTTAATAGTTATGCACGATTGATCTTTGATACGAGAACTTCGTTAATCACAATGTTGCGAATTCGCATTGTGTATTAAACAAATTTATGCAAGTTGAAGTTAAAAATAATATTTAACTAAATGTATCACATTTCAAAATTTGCGAATCTTATCTTTGTAAATGAAATTTAATGTTTTCGGATTATTGTAATCATTCACTATTAAACTATTAAACAGACTATGAATTACATCTACGACACAGAGTATCTTATTTTACTGAAACCATTCTAAATTTTTTTATTTCATCTAAACTTTCTTATATTTTAAATTTATTAAATTTTTTTTCAATTTAAATAATCAAATTAATTCAATTTATAGTAAATATATTAAGATTTAATTATAATATAAATTTTTAATTTTAATAATCTATAAATTTAAATAATTGAAATTGAATATTATTTAACTCAATAATTCAATGCAATAAATCGACATACAACAAAAACTATTTAAAAGCATTCAAAACATAAATATTCATTACATTTTGCGCATTGATTTTCGGATTCAACGATTTAATCAACAAACATGGTTGTAAATCGTTTTTTTCTGTTTATTGTTTTATTCCTTTATTTCCGTTGATTTCAACTTAGATCTTTTTTCAATTCAATAATTTTTTATATTAATCCTTTCTGCCCTGAATTTTTAAATTTGAAAATATCATTTTTTGTTAATTATTATTGAATGGAAGCGGTGACCAGTCAAAAGGGCCCCGTCAAAAGGGTCCTTGGCGAAAACGACCCCTGTCAAAAAGGCCCTTGCCAATAGAACCTCGAAAAACTGAGTGAACAAAAACACACTGTTTCCGGAAGTTTCACACCCCATCAACAACTATACACTTATCCCCACTCGCTCTGGAAAGCCCTAAATTCTATTTTACACCGCACCGCCACATATTCTCTTCCTGACCAACCTGATATATCCAACTACTCCTCCGCCAAACCATTCCATGGTACTATATGCATGTGTAATAGCAAGCATATAGAGCCTATTTTAAACAGTCCAAATCGTTTGTAGCCAGAGATAGGTAGGCATTCTTTTGGCACTTACCAGTTGGATAACGTCATCATAACAACGTCACAATACAATATTGGTGTCGTTTTGAAATCAACATACATACAATAAAAGTCAGTCTATGTCACAAATCCTAGATCCCTTATAAGTATGTCACAAATTTCTCAGACCCTCAGAAATTAAAACATTATTTACATGTCTATCAATCATACATGTAAGAAATTGATATTAATAATAGACTACGTTCAATAATAATTTTATAATAATAATAATAATAATAATAATAATAATAATAATAATAATAATAATAATAATAATAATAATAATAATAATAATAATAAACTTATTAAAGCACCGTGTCTAACACTATGTGTCATTCGATGGTACTTGAAAAAATCTGAATTAATGCACAAGTAATGGTAAGTAAATTCAATTTCCGTACGGAAACGTACTGTTGTACGGAAATTGAATTTTTAATAAATGTGTGTATTTAATAATAATATAAAAAATCGACTTTTTTTCTGACCTTTTTTACGATATAGGACCCCCATAAATAATGTTGCGTTGCCCACCACAATTCTAAAGACGCCCCTACTCAATTCTCTTCGGTTTCGATCACCACCACATTCCTTAAGCGAAGCTATGTTGCGATGTATTTAGCCTTGGGGACGCCCCCGATGTCGTTGAGTGACCAATCACAAATTACTATAAATCTGTCGTAAACGTAAACAATGCCTTCTTATAAGCAAAGAAAATGCCACGCACAGCAATAACAAGCAATATAAACACTTTTATATTTGTATGTTTATATATCTGTGTAACGGCTTTCTTATTGAATCATCTTATAAAATAATTAATTGAGGTTTTTGATGATTTGTATCTGAAATGCAAATTTAAAGATAAAATGCCATTTTTTTCGCGGAACACGGGTTGAGAACCACTGAGCCATATGCTTATTATTATTATTATTATTATTATTATTATTATTATTATTATTACGAAACGTCATTATTTTATTATTATTTCTTGCACTACATTATTTAACCTTGCATTAGTGATAATGATTCTGCAAACTCAAACTGAAATCCAGAAAATCTTTGTTGCACGCATAAATTATTGTATGGCATTTACGTGGTTGACCCAGAAAATTTTGTTTGCAAGAAAAATGTAACGGCCGGTAATGTGTGTAAATACTTGTTTACAGAAGGAGAAACTGAGCCAGGCTTGCTTGCAGGCATTTCTCAATAGTACGTAGTTATAAAGTTGAGTATTATCAAAATTCACTAAGATCCAATTCAATTTTCTATCTACGCGGTCCTATTGGCGGGGGCCATTTTGGTAAGGGTCGTTTTTGCCAAGGGCCCTTATATATGAGACCCTTTTGTCAGGGTCTTTATCTCGGGGGCCTTTTTGTCCCGGGCCCTTTTGACGAGGTACCATGGTAAGCTTATCAAGGACTCCAAAACCAAATTTTTACAGGTTTGCTTCATAGGTTTAGGAATTACCTTGTTGGAATGACATCTAGTGATTAAGAGCAAAAATTTGGACAATAACGACATAATATTACGCTCAGTCAATCAAGATAATCAATAAAACATTCAAGTAGTCATACACAATAATCATAACATAGGAACATTTAATTGTTTACATTAGTACTTGTACCTCACCATAATTTATGGGTTTTGGTTCAGTCCCATCAACACGAGTACGATAAAATCACCAAAAACTCTTACCAATTCTTTCAATGGATTCAAAATTTACAGCTCTCACAACATATTCCTACTTAGCACCCAGAAACCTGCTCAAACTCCCTGGTTCCCGTGTTGCACACAGAATTTAAAAAAATCGATTATTATAAAATTATTTTTATAATATAAACAATAATATTATAAATTAGTTTTTCATTAAAATAAATAAAGTTAAAAATAAATTTTAAATGTTAACATTAACCTGCTTCATCAATACCGAATTCAATTTTCATGTCAATTAATTGGCAATTTAAACTGTTCCAACATTTTTCAAGTATTTCAAAAATTGCAATAGTTGTTTCAGACATAACTCTAATATCACGGTCGGTTATTATTTTGTTTTTATGCCCTACTTTTAAATTTGCAGAAACTAATTGCTCATAAGACCACAATGGATCGTGATTTGCATCGTCCTGTGGAGTTGGTAAAGTTTTAATTATTGAAATCTTTTTTACTTTAAAATGAGTCTCCTGTTTAATTGGACAGAATTTATAGCCTTCATTAACTCCAGGATTTCTTTTCAAAAACGAACCAGTAGCGATTCTGCGAGCAATCCATTCAATTGGAATCATTGAACATTTCTTCGCAATAAAACTGACATCGGAATTCTGTTTAATATAGTGATGTTTAATGCCTAAACATAAATTATTATTGGATTGATAAAGATAATATTTTACCAGAAAAGGATAAAATATCAAATATATGGACAGCGGTTTTCGTACTAATCTTAGCCTTCCCCAGCATATCATGTCGCTTAACACCATCTCCTGCAGTTATTTTATCTTTTGACACAATTAAACACGAGTCTTTAGAATCTTGTATTTCATACACAATTTTAGTTTTCCCTTCTATTATTATTTCCCCTACGTTTATATTTTCAACAATTGACGTCATAGTATAATTTTTCTCAGAAAATGTATTCAAATGAAAATTTAGCAAAATTCTAATAATAAATTAACCGTTAACAAAGTCCACTTGTTTCTACTTCAAATTTGAATATTAAAACAAATTCATAAATGTATTTCATATTTTAAAAATTTATTCTTTTTAACAGATTTTACACAGACAATTTTTAAATTAAGAAAAATATAAAATTCAATATATTAAAAATATTATAAATATTACGCAATATTTAAAAATTCAGAGAAAATCTAGAGTAGTGTTTCTAGAATTTATAAGTCTTGTTGAAAACAGCAGTATGCAAACTTCATAAGAACCAGGTCAAATAATATATTTTATGTTTTGTGAAAAACAGTTATTGTATTTATATGTTAAAGCATTAATATGAGTTTGGTGGTGAAGGCCTAATTTAAGTTCGTCTCATCGAATTGATAAAAAATTCAATTTTATTAATTGTATACAATTTCATTAAGCTTAACATCTTTTATAACATACAGTGGAACTCCGATTTTACATTCCCGAAATTCATGTTTCCACTCGGTTTACGTTCTATATTATTATATTTAAAACCTTGTTTTACATTTGTCTTTTCCTCTATTTCAGATTAAATGGTATTCAAATTTTGACAAAAATTAAATGAATAAATTTAAACACGTCTAAGCACAACGCGATTTACTACGACCATGCATCGTATCAATATGCGATATCGATTGCTGAGAGAGTATTTCTGAAGGACCCTTACTGAATTACTTAGACGATGACTTCAAATAAATTATTGATATATTGAAGATTAATATGAACCAATACTTGACAGTAGAAGAATCTTTAGATAAATAAGAAGATTCTGCTCAGCTCATCAACACAATGCCTATAAAAGATGGTGATATGAGGCATATTAAAGGCCTCAAAGCATAATTTACTAATATTATAATTTAGGTATAATTTAATTGTTCATATTTTAAATTGGTTAATATTAATTTTGAATAAAGTTCATATTATTTGTAATAACTCTTACTATTGACCTTTTCTATTATAATTATTATAAGAATTTTTTAATCGTTACTGTTTTCTAATATTATATACTGCTGTTTTCCCATGTATTATAAATTAGGATTACATCACCACTAGTTTGATTTCTTATAGTTTCTATACAATAATCATTGATTTTGACTCTTATATAATTCGCACAATTTATTCACAATTTTAGTTAATTCGAACGGAATATGTATGATTTCATTTAATTCTATTCTCACAGAATTTCTTTATCTAACTCCTTACCGATTTCATAAATTTCTTGATTTGACTGGTAAATTCTATATATGACTGTTTAACCACTGAGATTTTTTTATTTACTCGGATTTACTGCAGGGACATCGTTCAGTTTTGTAAAATATAATTTCTTTTAACCCACTGATTATCAAATTGTGACCCTATGATTACTAAAACTGATCCATTTTAATGATGAATGATCTACGCTTTAAGGGACCTCTTTTTAATACGAAATATATAAGTTATTGTTATTTAAAATCATTCGTATTCGATATGAATTAAAGTTATTGAACTAATTATGCATAAATAAAACAAATAAAAGTCTTTTAGCTCATTTTTTTCAAATAAAGTCGAATATTTTTTATTTAGGGATTCTTAGATCTGACATATTTGTCATTGTGCAAATACGTTGATATTTAGAGTTAACATTGCCTTTACACAAGCAAATCAACGAGAAGTTTGCTTTTATAATACCTTCCTTCCTCATTTCTGAATTTTTTCCTTTCTGTTTTCTTCTCCAAGTTTCAGAATGCTATCTCAATTACTCTATCGGTTTTCCCCCAAGTTATTCTAATTGTTTATTATATTATTTCCTACTTAGTTATCCTCAACAGAAGTAATTAAAGGACGATCGTGACCATACTCATAACTAAGTAACGAAAAAGCATTTTGTAATTCTTTTTTATTTTTCCTAGCACTATACAAAGTGATAAATTTAGCACATTGTCTTTTTTAAATTATTTAATTTTTTTTCATTTTATTTCATTGATTTATATTTAATTTCAGATTGACTTTATTTCAAATAAAATAATTTCTTAAAAATTTAAAATTCTCTATAATTAAAAATAACTTATGAGACTTAATATATTATTTCTTAATTACAATATTTTTAAATTAAAAGAATTAATTTAAATTTAAATTTCATTAATTAATTATTAATTTTATTAACATAGTTTCTACTAATTATTTTCTATAAAAATACTATTTTCATTTTTTCTAGTGAAATAAAATTTTAATTTCCACAAAAATCTCTACACCACCTCTCATTATTAATCATTTTTTTGTGGTTAATTAAAATTATAATCAACAAAACAAAATCTACCAATTAATCATAACAGTTTTATTCCTAAAAATAAAATGATATTTTGTTCAGTTTTGAAAAGGCGAAAGAAAAATCTCTGAAAATTTCCGAAAATATTTTAGTCGATTGGTGAAATTGGGAATTAATACCCACGTGACAAACTATCCAACACAGTGCAGAGGGAAAAAAGTGTGAATTGTAATTAATGTCTCCTTGTAAGTTGGCCATTATAGTCTGCTATATAGACGCCAAGGAAATCTCTCTGTCTCTGGAAGTCAAACTTCAATCATGTTTTCAAACAGATTTAATCATTCTGATTTTAACATTACCACCTTCAGACTGTTTAGAGTAATGCGGCGCCAAAATAGATATTTCTTTTTTTTAATTAGACGCAATATCACCTGGAATTTAACTGTCTCTAAAAGAAAAGTTGAATTAGAAAAATAATAATCAAGTCAATGAATAGATATTATAGCTTATAGAAAAAGAATCGTATATTAAATTTCGCACTTTGGCGCTACTGTCGCCGCACTTGTCATTGTGTCTACACTAATAGATGGAAACATCCAGCCGGTTAAATTACGACTTTGTGATAATAATTTGATCACTTTTTGAAATATACACCAATTTTCAATTTACACCATTTCTCTATATTAAAACAAAAAACTCCATAATTTTATAATATAGAATACACACAAACTCACCAGTGTGTTGAAAACTGGATTTCAGTAATTAACATTTTTATTATATGATAGATAGATAGATAATAAAAAAAATTAGATATTTCAACACGATACCTATATTAAAAAAGACAAGCAAACTTGCAATGATACTTAACGTTTCAGTTTTTACATTTTTTAAAATATTTATTTCAATTATTTCGACAACACAAAAAGTGCCAATTTTTTATTAATTAATTTTCAGCCTAACCTACAACTTTTCACAAAAATCCAACAAAAAAAACAGAAATAGTCGAATAGTAAATAACATAAAATATAATTCTAAATTTTTAATGTCTTAAAAATGAGATGAATAAAAATATTGATGGTTAACATCATAAAAGTTAAAATACAAGCTTACGATTGTCAAGTTTTACATTTTCAGAAATGGGAAAATGGAAAATGTAGCGGGTGTACATACGAACAACCATTACAAAAATGTTAAAAAATGAAAAACAGTGTAATGTTACTGGTGAACGTGTAAATGTTATTTTCAAACTGAATACCATGTGTGACTCCTATTTCAGCGTGTGGTGTATGAAACATTATTTCGATATCTATATACAGATAAATTGACAAATTTTTTTGGATTCAATTTATCTTCTCATTTATTTGCTTTTATTCATTTTTTCCGAATCCAAATTCTGAACTATCAAACAAAATATTTTTTGTTTTAACGACATGAACATCTATCCAGCCTCCAGTCGTGTCTATTTGTTCATTTTGTTTCTCGGAATCATCGCAGCGCAAATCTCTCTAAATGATCGTGACAACGTCTCACAGTCTTTGTGGTTACAGTTCCAAAAACGAAATGTTGCCAAATATAAAGATCAAACAGATAAGAAACAATATCTTTCCTATTCTCGAAATTCACTCGAATCGCTTTTGAAGCCAAACTACAAACCAAAGTTTCCTTTCTTTTTTCCGAATTTCGAAACCGAAGAAATCGCCCGAGCCGCCTACAAACTCACCAGGGTTCAACTGTTAAAGTTGCTCAATCCGAAAAACTTTAATTCAAATTTCATGAGCATTACTGAACCCGAAAGTTCAAACGATATAAAACAGTTTTATATTTCTAAAAGTTTGAATCTAATAGAAAAACAGCATCAGAAATCGTTTCTTCGTAGAACTTTGAAATCGTTTCACTTGAAAAAGTTCCGAAAAACAATAAACAGAGATTTTCGTAGAAAATTAAGAACGTTTCTGGATTTATTTAGTTGGTGTCCGGTAACATACCAATGGAAAGACATGGGACCAAAGTTTTGGCCGAGATGGATCAAAGAGGGTAGTTGCGTGAATTTATCAAAATCCTGCAGTTATCCCGAAGGTTTGGTGTGTCATGAATACGAACATAAAAATATTGCTGTGTTGAGATTTCTATGCATGTCAGATTGGGCGATTAACAAATGTAAATGGTACAAAATATACATTCCATTTTTGCTAACATGTCGATGTGGTTGTAATAGATGAAAATTTGCAAAATATTATTTTAAAGTTTTAATACCTCATAATTGGTGCATTTTATTCATCAGTATCAGATTATGTATCACTCTTACACCTCATGTACATTTATCGTTATATATAATTCTATTCTTTTCGTATTTTATTTTTAAATAAAAACCCGGTAAATATCAAACTAAGTTTAATTAAAAAAAACGTACAAAAATTAATAATTAATGAATTTTTTTACAAAAAATATGATCATTTATAAAGTATTCGGTTTTTAATTCAATTATGCAATTAATATAAAAATTTAATTAAGATATATATTTTTTGTTTCAATTATCAATTTTTTCATGATAAAATCAACCGCTGCATTCATTTTGTTTCTATCTATTTAAGAATTTTATAATAAAAAAAATATCTAATATTAATTTTTTCTAACATCGTTTAATCTAATATCATAATTAAAAAAACAATTTAAATTTGTTAATTTTAATAATTAATTTAAATAATTAATTAACTCATGATTTATTTTATTTTATATATTATTAAATTAATATAATTGTTTGAGTTAAAAGTAGTATATTTATAAACTGAATCCCACGTTTCAACCATCACGGCTTATGAACATAAGCAATATTATTTTAAATCGAAAGTGAACATTGAATAAATCATTGTAGAGTTAATAGCATTTAAATCTAAAATTTCTAGTAGATAGGGTAATATTAACCCTTTAATTGCCGAGTTAAAGGAAGATCAAGCGCTATCTGTGTGCAAAGCTAGGAAAGCTGTAAAACATAAAAATACAAAAGTAACACATTGAACTAGTTTCGTGTCAGTTGCACACAATGTAGCAGATTACAAAATTTCAAAACGTATATTTACGGGAGTAGCACACTACAAATATTCCTCGGAAAATGTATATAATACGGACGTAGCAACGCAAGAGTTACTAGTTAATCAATTCTTTGCTTTTTTTCTATTTAGCAATAGCTATAAGATTGAAAAATTTAGGTATGGAATTGAAAACAGTGTTTATCTTGTTCTGTTTTTCACAGTCGACGAGGTTGCATGAACCACCTAGCGTATTGACTTTTAGTAGAAACGATATAACAATTCAGTTATTTTTTCAGAGAATAGCTTTAAAAAGCTTGGAGGTCAAGATTGATGCGTTTTGGGGGTTCACTAACTAATATGTTACGAAAATCCACCACATTCAATTAAGAGAATAAAGTCAACTCAAGCTAAATCACGCCGGAAGAGAAATTAAGTACTATAACAGCAATTCGAATCAAATAGAAATATCAAATTAATAAGGATCACCAATAAAGTTTTTTTGACAAAAATGGCTGACTTTCATTTTCTGGAAAACCTCTAATAACTCCTCACTTTTGTAAACCTTGTAAAATGTTATTTCTTTTCAGAAACTGGCTACCAACCTACTGATAATTTCGTGTTCACTAAATTAAAATAATGACAATTCTTTTTTACTTTTCATTTAATAATATTTATGATTTTCAAATTTTCATTTCCGTGCTACACATGTTATTCATTAAGTACAGTACCCTGAAATTCCAACATAGCTATAACCTTTTATACCAATTGGAATATGGATCTTCTTAAATTGCATATTAACACAGAAGTTAAACTTTGTTTCTTTTATATCTTTCATCATATTTTACTAATTTGATGTCAAAAGATTCATTTTATGTCTAAGTTAAATTATGATTATTTGACCAACATAGGTTATGGGTGACATAATTCATAGCTTCCAATTTCAGTCTGAAAATAAGTCTAGGAGGGTTTCAGAAGTTGTGTCAGAGACAAAGACCCAAAGTATATGTGCTTTCTAAGATCCAATTCTTGTAGAGCTCAAAGAATTCAAAAGCTTTCGTCATAAAATTTGTTTTAAAGTCAACGAAGCGTATAGATGTACCTAATTATTGTCAAATATTCAGTTGTCGACATTCTTTAAAATAAAGAAGTGCATATCAAAAAGAATCCAACACTATTTTTCCATCAATTTCTTATGTCAACAAAAGGGAATTTTGTTTCATTATCTCCCCTTATTGTGACCCGGTAACTAACAATTTATTATTATAAGAACTTTTTTTCCACTGATTATTTTTTCTATTGAATTTATTGAAGACTATAAATCAGTAATATATCGATGTTTTTATTACTCACGAATTCACTTGAAAAAGGCAGTTCCGAAAATTCGTGAGTATGAAAAAACATCGATATATTACTGATTTAAATTCTTCAAGCTCTTTTTTGAATAATTTATTAATAAATAAATCATAAAATAATTTCAAAAATATTTTATTTAAATAAACTACTGACAATTTTTATTAGCAAAATAAATCATTATTTATTTTTTTAATTATTTTTTAATTTTAAAGATTCCGATTTTGAAATTTTGTTACTTTTATTTATGTTTTAAATTTGGACACGAACAGTCCACCAAGTATACGTATAACATTACGTCGACTCTACGAGATTATGTGAATACAATTTTACCTTATTTTCGGCTAAACAAAAATATTTTCAATATTGGGAAATTGAAATATTTTGGGATTTCAGTTTTATTCTGAGTGAAGCATGATTCCGATTATGGAATGTCTCCAGAAGGCAGTGTATTTTCAATGTAACAAGAAAGAGATTAAGTAATTATAAAACTGGACAGATTTAAGATTTTTTGAAATTACCTCAGTGATCAGCAACCTGAGTTGGTAACAGAATCAAATTTAGGACAGGATTACTCAATTAAACTGCATTTCAAGCAGTGACGTAGCCAGGAATTTATTAAAGGGGGGGGGTTGGAGTTGAAAAATATTTATTAATATTATGGTCAATTATTTCAAGTGTGTACGAATGAGGGTGTACTAAGAGTACAGACTACAGAGTACAGACAGATGTCAGAGTATTACATTTACAGTAAATACTATAATGGAAAAAGTGTCTTTTGTTTTTATAGGCACTTGACGTCGACAAATATTTGTACATGAAAAATGCAATGGGAGGGGGGTTAGTTTTAACCCTCTAACCCTCTCCTTTGGCTACGCCACTGATTTCAAGGGGTTCAGAATATATAATTACACTTTGTTGTCAAAAGTCATAATATAAATCAAATTATGTAGTTTTGGAAATAAATTATTCTTGTAATTTTTATTAATAAGTTTGCTTATAAAACCTAATAAGGAACAGAGTAAATAATTTTTATAAAATTTTTATGATAAATCTGTCGTTCGATCCTTTTTTTGTTACATAACCTTAGTGGTTTCCAACCTTTTGTGATCAAAGATCACTTTATATTTAAATTCGACCCAACATATACTAATAAAATATTATATATAATATTTCCTATAAAAATATGACATAAGAAAAATAAAAAAATTATTTTTAAAAATATTTAAATCAATCTTTTTAATTTTTTAAAATAAATATCAATATAGATCAATGATTAATATTGTGCTTGCACCTTATTCACAAGTGCAACATAATTTGGATCATAATTAGAAACGGCTATCTCACATATCTTAAAAATTTTGAAACCAAAATGACATTTCACTTTAATGTACATATCACGAGAAATGGACATTTCTCTCAATAAATCAAGTCCCAGAAATTTACATCCCTGGATCTGATTTTGAGCTTCACTGTCATATTTCCATATCTATAGTATTACTTTGATTCATAATACCTTATGAATACTATTGTTTTTCAATATTTTTGCGAATATTCTATATTAAAAATTATAAAATACTCGAGGGCGACTAATCAGGATATCTCAATCGACTCGTAAAATTTCCTAATCTTAGAATTTTGAGTCGATTTTTGAATGAATTTCTTATAGTTTTTGTAATGTCTATTTTATTATTTTTTATTCTTTTTCCTATTTCGCAAAAAAGTGACGAAAAAAAAATCTCTATAGTAAAATATTTACTTTATAGAGATGGCAAAATCAATAAGAATGAAGAATTTAAAAATAAATTACTATTAACATAAATATAAAAGTCATCTATATGAAATTTTCAATTACAATATTCGAACATTAAAGTAATAATTTATGTACTGTGTAATAAATTTTAGGTATTAAATTTTAAGGTTAATTATTTTGATTATTTATTTATTTAAACCTATTATTGTAATATACACACGCATACAATCACACACTTACATACAAGCACACCAGTTGTCCAGAGACAGATTTTACCAGTGACTCGGCTGGGCTCATCAGTTTCTTTTACATACATTCTGCGCAAACAAAATAATATAATAATAACAATAGTTAACATAATTGTTTTCATCTCTCAAAAAACTACTTCCAAATAGACTACAAGTCTTAAATGATTTTTTTAAATTCATCTTAAATTCATCGTCAAAACTTTCTACATTTATATAAAAAGGAGATGAAAACAATACAAAAGAGTCAATTTCATTAGAAAGATAATCAATCCTAAATGTAACTGTAAATCGTGAAAAACTGATATTAGAAATCATATATTACTCTGAAAATACAATATCTTCTACTACTTCTAAACACCCTTATGTTATCATTTTTGTATTTATCAATTTCCTCGATTAGTCCGGTTTCAAATAGTCCGAGATACCGGCGGAACCTATTAAACCGATCAAAATTTCGAAAGATTATTCAGATTTATTTTTATACAACTGAAAATTTTTTAATGAGATTTTAATGAGACATACTCTAACAATAATTCAAATTAAAGAACACAAAATGTCACGCGATTATGAAGGCTTTCGGATTTATGAGTATAAAGTAGGATATTTTTTATTTTTTCAAATCCAGGGTAGGATCAAAAATTAAATTTAGAGATAAAAACGAATTTTTTTTCAAAAATAAAATATTATAATTATTTCTTTATTTAATAAGTGTTATGCCAAACGCCCAAGCTTCTTCAGTTAAAGCTCAATCAGATATTATTTAAATACTTAAATAAACAAAGTACGTGTGTGTTGAATGTTTTTAATTAAATTGTTGTATGTTGATGTATATTGAATAATAGTTATAATATTTTTTAAATAATTTTAAAAGTTTAAATATTTTAAAAATTTTTAAAATTTTTATTTATAATTTAAAATTTATAGATTTTATAATTTGTTTATATATTATCAATATAGTATAGTTATTCATCCGTCGTGAATGTAGGTAATGTGATGATGATAGTGATGCTATCGAAATATATAGTGAAAAAGATGTACTGATGGAGATATTATTTGCTTGATATTTTTATTTGCCCACATAAGCAATTGTAATTATTTTTTGATTTCCAACTCGACTGTCAGAAAACGGTCGAATACGATAGTTACTAGAAGCTTAAAAAGTACATTAAAGAGTGACATAACTTTTGAGAAGGATAGAAAGTGGTGAAGAAGAATGTTTTTTTTCAAAACCGGACACCTGCTATTCTTAGATATGATTCGATATCCTTATAATGTTTCTTCTTAATTTTAATGAATATCACTGGAATACAATTATTTTATTTCACAAAATGAAAGAAATAATATTTTCTAAAGTATTTACAGACAATACGGTATATTAATAATTATTATATACTAACAAAAAGCAGATCTTAATAATGAAAATGATGCAGGAGACATACTGAATTTCTAGAGTAGAAAATTATCCAATAACAAATGAAAAAAACTTAATATAATGAACAAAATTTTTTTTTAAGAATAAATTTGTTTTATGTTTTTCGAATATTATATTTCATTTGCAATTAATTTGGGAACTAAAAATCCTGATGTCGGGTAAATTTTAATTCTATTAAATTTTATAATTTAATTAAATTTAATTAATTATTTGATTATTATATTAATATCAGCTAAACTGAATTAATTATAATTAAAAATATTTTTAAGAAATTATTTATTAACAATCAGTTGAAAGGATATGTGATAAAATTTAATTTTATTAAATTTTATTAAATGGATTTTTATTTTTCCACGAGATTTAATTTATAATTTATTAAACATAAACCATCAACTTCAATGAAATATAATTTAATATTCTCTCTGTTCATGACCTAGCGATTCTGTAATAAAAATAATCTCATTTATTCGTTGTGAATTTGTTTTAAAATATAAATCTTGATATAAATTAATTAAAATTATCTATAAATTTCGCTTTGCATTGGATGTATATATATAATTGAAATATGTATATATATAATTGATGTATATATATAATTGAAATATTTAATTTAATATTAATAATACATATAATGTATAATTGAAATATTATATTTAAAGTTTATTTATTTTTAAATACTCAGAAATTGATAAAAAAAGATTGATCGAAGCCACGCAGCAAGAAGAAAATTACTATAAATACATAAAACATTTCCAAATAATTATTTGTAATAGAAAAAAATTTATAATAGCTTCAAAAATGTATTTAAATGACAATTTAATAAATTTTACCGTTTTCAAAAATGTATCATAAATGACTTAAATAATAAATACGAAATTTTAATTTTAATATAAATATTTTTTTTTATAAATATTATTTTAAAAATCCGTAGAAAAATGGAAATTTAATAAAAAATATAATTATTAATATTTGTCTTTGTTGAACATGCACTTTTTTATGCGCTTTTGTATATAGAAGTTGTTATTCCATGCAAACCGATGTAGCTACTTTTCCAAAAAAATTCCAATAAACGTACTAGACTCTGTCCTACTGAAAATGTCCAGTGTCTATCAGAAGTCTGTTTTTATTTCGGTTTTTTATATCCAATGAACATTTCTAAAGTTTGTAAATAAAAGAAGTGATAAACTCATAATAAATATATGCTTTCCTTTCTTAAATAACTCTTCGTCTAAAAAATCAAAACCTCCAACTGCAACATACAGGTAAAGAAACCATAGGATAATTTTCGAGTAAAGTTAACTCCGCTCTTTCTATAAAAGAGAAAAATTTTATAAAAATTAAATTCATTTGACTTTAATTAATTGACTTCATCATTA
This sequence comes from Schmidtea polychroa, assembly GCA_959609185.1. Classification (NCBI taxonomy): domain Eukaryota; kingdom Metazoa; phylum Platyhelminthes; order Tricladida; family Dugesiidae; genus Schmidtea; species Schmidtea polychroa. The sequence goes on from CAUHTR010003124.1 coordinate 31,881, forward strand.
ATTTTTTTTAAATTTCTTTTATCTTTATTAATTGTTATGATCAATATTTTGAGTTTAATAAAATGAAATGAAGAAAAGCTCTACTTTTTATTTTATACAAATTATATAAAATATTATTTATAGATGTCAAAAAGAATTATAGAAGATATTCTGACAATGTTAGCACTGAGATTAGACACCAAAGAAATTTACAATTGTTTACTGTGAATAGGAAGAATGCTCTCAAAGTCCCAAGTATTAGCATTGATACGGTGTCAGCTATGAGAAAGAAAATGTTAGTTTATTAATTTGGGAATTAATTTACAATAATTTTACACAATAAACTGTAAATTTAAAAAACCATATTTTGTTTGCTAGATGTTTTGGCTGAATATTAGAGCTCTAATTAAAAATAAATTTCAATGGTAACTCATAAAAATGCAATTTATATTCATTAAAAATGTGAAAATTTAAATTTAAAGCCAAAAAACAAACATACTTTCTCTTTCTATGTTACTGGAATTTTTTTAGAAAAATAATTTTCATATGCTAAATAAAAAATTTAAGATTTAAAAAAATAAGTACATAAATATTGTAAAGATTTAATTAGTAAAATGCTGTCATTCAAACACACATTTAATAATATATTTCGACAGTCTCGTTGCCATCATCCGATTGGATAGAGAAAAACTATAGATATTATGGATTTTTTAAAAAGAAACGGCTTAACTTTACAAGAAAATATTAACATTCCTTCAATAAATTATTATAATTCATATAATATTAATAAATTCAAGAATTGTTGCAGATTTTGGCATAAATAGAGCTTCTTATATATTAGTATGACTTCTTCATTTAAAAATGCTTAAATTTAGTTTAATAATATTAAATTTTCTATTCATAGTGTTTTCTATTTATTTTTCTATTTAATTTATAATTGTAAATTAAATGAATTATAATACAAAATGACTGTAATGAAATTATAAGTTTTCAAATGGGGAAGAATAAGGAAAATATTGACTATAATAATTAATTTTTTTTCGCTGAATGATTTTAAAAAATTGACATATGTTTTGGTTTTTTGTCATATTTCTATTTCTGACATTTCAAATAGTCAATTACAATCAAATTAAAAGTAGTAGTCGTACGCCAAAGCGAGTGAATCATAACTTCGTGCTTCTTATGTGTTATTACTATTATTATAATGGAATTTGCTATAAACAACTTTACGATTTCATTTTTCTTTACACTTTTTCTGCATTATAAAATTTATCGGTAATAAGTTACTAATAACTAATAAGTGTATATTTTGTGTCCTGCATAATTATTTTATTTGTTAGCTAATTTCAGCGTCTTTTTTTTGCATATAAAGGATAGTACAGATACGTTCCAGCACCTTTTTTCCAGAAAAAAAGCACTGTATGTATAAATCAGATGAAAAATATTAATTAATATTTTGTATTAAGTACTGTTTATAATTCAATTTCATTGAGTTGTCTAAAATCTTCCTTTTTACCTAGAATGCCAGGCTTGTGAAGAAATATTACCAGGAAGCCATTGATGCATGAACTGCATCATAATAATTATTTTTTGTATAATAATTATGTTTAAATTTTTTAGATTTAGATATTTACAATATCTTATTATGAAGAATTCGCTATTTACATGATTTTGAGAGGTTAATATTTTTTATAAATTTCGGGTTAATTGTTATTTTTAAGAAGGACTCGAGATAAAAGTTAAAGATTTCCAGATCTTACATTTTTGAAATTGTCATAAAATTCCCCAATAATATTTTATGTCAATTTCAAAAATGGAGATTTTAAAATAATAATCAAAAGTCAAATTTTTAAATCAAAACAAAATTTTAAAAAATTGAAGGATTAATTGTTGAAATTTTTGACATGTAATTAAAAAATATCAAATCAAAATTTTTATTGATATAATAATAAATTAATAATTTAGTAAATTATTTTGGATTTTGTACTAAATAAATTTTACATTTGGTTTAATTATTGTGGAAGAAAAAAATTTTAATGTCATTGAAACTAATAGGGGTTATATAAAAAGTCACATACAATTTAATTAAAAATTACAAAAATTTAACTGACATAATCATTTTTATAAACGATATCGCTTAAAATGACAGGCACAATCACGGCCGATCAAGTTGAGGTAGCGTAAAAAAATTAGTGTTTAGAATATAATAATATGATGAAAGAAAAAGGCGGAAATTTTGAAAACAATGTGCAAAAAAACTATTGAGTCGGAACTGTTTACAAATATTCCATTCGAAAATATTACTAGTGCTAGACAACAATCTTTACCACGTGCGCAGCTTTATCAGAGCGTGATAAACAACATGTAAACCAGATGGCAGCAGCAGTTAAAGATCCAAATGTAGCACAATATACGCATTTAATATCTTTATTTGATTTGCTCGAGTTCAACTATTATAAAATAAAATCAATTGGGGTCCCTAGAAGGAATAAATTACAAAAAAACAAAAATTAATTAACTAATGGAGAACCCGAGCGAATCGAGAGAACCTGAATTACCAATAAATTTAGGAAAGGCAATTAAATTGGCCGAATAAAATTAAATTGGAGCGAGCCGTCAAAGAAAAGGGGCAATTTCCTTAAAGCGAATTATAGCTACAAGAGGAAGCCCGGTGGGAAGTTAGATCCAGACTAATTTGTTAAAGTAAAATCTATTGCAAAAAGGGTATAAAAGCGACCGGCAAGAAAAAAGAATTGCCAGTTGGTCGAAGAAAAAGAAAACAAGAAGTTCAGCAAGAGCGACAAGAAAACGTTAAAGTTAGTATCAATTGAATAATTTAAATCGAACGAACCAGAAAGGGACATCTTTCGTTGGAAGATTTATCCCTGCGTGAGATCTGTAGTCTATCGAAAAGCGCCGATCAAAAGGGTGGTATCAAGTGTGGTTGAATTAATAAAAAGTGTAACTAACGTGTAACTGTATCAGTCTTAAATAAAGATTTTGTTTTGGGTCGTTTATTTATTTTGAAAAGAACACAAAGGAGACAGTAATACCGACTTTTCGATAATACCCAACAAATTTATAATTTATCCTTTATTTTCAAAAGCAATTTGTTTTAAATTTCGAAAAATAACGTTTTGTTAATTTTTGTGGTGATGCGTTGCCCGATTGAGCCCAATGGCTCCAATCGCCTTAAATCCGGGCCTGTATATAATATATTATATTAATATATAATATAATATGATATAGTAATGTATAAATAAGGAATTCAATAAATAGCATCAATCAACAACATTCATCCACACAATCTTAAATAAAATTTTTATTTATTAAATTGTTGATAATTTTATTAAATTTGCATTCTGATAATAAGTATATTTTATTAAATTTCTACAAAGTTATACAGTGTCCATAAAAATTTAATAAATACATTAATGGTTAATATGATGAAAAAATACATTAATGATACAAAAATGACAATATCCAACGAATGGAAATTATGAACCCGTTTTTCTCCGTTTTTGAATTACAATTTTCTAATTATCTCTGAAATAAAATAAATAAAGTTTTCATATTTATTTAAAAAATTAATTTCTTGCATATTTAATGACATGATTGTAGTTTTGATAATAACCATCATAGTTGAATATTTTCTCACTTTTCAATGAAAATAAGCAACTGAAAAATATAAGTTACTTATTTCATCAACTGGCAATGTATATTCAAACGAAATTCTTAAGGAATATCTTTGTGATAATTCTAAAATCACTCTTTTTAGGAAATTCGCCGTCACTAAAAAGTTTGCCTTTACTGCCAATGGCTTTAATATTAAGATAACTGGGTGTAACTGCGTTGGCATTTGTCATATAATATTCTTTTTGAAATATGTTATATTTCTCATTCTAACTTGAATTATAAAGCATTTTGAGATTAGAAAATCAAAGAAACTCTTTGTTTCACACCCTATAAAAATAATTAATTTTTTTTGATTGAACACTCGGCATTCAATTACTTATTATCTTTTTTTAATCTTGTTTAATTAATTGGAGTATATTATTAAAAGTAATATATACATTATTTTTTTATATACATTATTTAGATCTATATTTAACTTATTTGATATTCTTTTGATTTAATTTATAGTAAAAATTAAGTTTTAATAGTACCTAACATTCATAATAATTATCCAATGACTGACATTGACCATTCACAGTGAGCCAATTAAAGCATGCCAAGAGCCGTGATTGCGTGTACACGCATACACTCAATTGTGCAAATATATTTCTTTTGATTCGCAACTGCGAAAACGAATCTGTGATAAAATACATTGTCGGAATTGTGTGAAATGTATTGTAAAAAGTTATTTTTTAAGTAATGGATTTTAATTTTAACAATATAATCTTGAATATTTTATTGTGAACTACATAATACTATCATCTGAAAAAAAGAAAAAAGAATTATACATTAATTATACATTAAAAAAATAATGAACGAAAAAATTCTAATAATTTCCTATTAGCCCAGGAAATGTTATTTTTTTCAAGTTTACTGAAATATTTTAAAGAAGTATCTCAAATGCTATAACCATTGAAAACCTCTATGGTTGCTTGGATTCCTCTTTTAGAATTGTTAAATTTTCTAGGGTATTAAAGAGTCTTCGAAAAACTTAATTTTTTTTGTGATCTAAATCTTGTGTTCAATACAGTTACTAAAAAATTATTATTAATGACCAATAAATTAATAATTCCTAAAATTATAATATGAAAATAATGCAGAATCTGAAAGTAATTAGCAAAAATAAAAAAATTTTATGTTTTCATTTCCCTGGGCTGGAATAAGCAGGTAATCTCTGTGATTATTTACAAAAACATTATCGATTTTATT
>CAUHTR010003126.1:0-13346 GCA_959609185.1 Schmidtea polychroa
ATTTTGATAATTGTTTTGAGCGTGTGATATGTGAAGCATTACTGATAAGATCTTTTAATCCTAAAATCAATGCAGTGAATACGTGTGTGTTGAATGCTTTTAATTAAGTTTTTGTATGTTGATGTATATTGAATAATAGTTATGTTAAATAATTAAAAAAATAATTAAAATAAAATTTTTAAAGAATTTTAAAAGTGTAAAATAATTGATTGTTGAAAATTATTTATAAAAATAATTATTTAAAATTGTTATTTATAATTTAAAAAATTTATAGATTTTATAATTTGTTTATAAATTATCAATGTTGTATAGTTATTCATCCGTCGTGAATGTAGGTAACCCGATGATGATAGTGATGCTATCGAAATATATAGTGAAAAAGATGTACGAATGGCGATTTTTATTAATAAAATCTTTACCGTGTTTATTTAAATCGTATTATGGTTGAGATAAATAGCTATTCAGATTCTGGTGGTATCCCAACTCTTTTCAAAAGTAGTGATTTTGGAATTACATATTTTAAATAAAGGGAAAATTTAGATTTTATCTTTAACTAACATTAACAATACTGCAGTCTCACCGTATTCACGGATTCGGCAACCGCGGTTTGATAAAAAATCACAAATAGGTCATAAGTCGATTTTACCTTCATAGGCCTTCGATTTTACATTCATATAACCTTATGATCCGCCTGCCTAGTCAGTTCAACAAAAAAAATATGATCACGATGAAAATAATTTAAGACATAACTTGAAAATAAACACTAGCATGATTTTTCTTAATGCTTGTAATATAAACCCTACTCCAAAAATAAGCCCTAGCTAAGATCATGTAAAAATTATTATTTGTTTAAAACTGTCTCACCTAACACGCAGAATGATAAATGAATGAAAAAAACCAGCGTTGCAACCTTAAAGGCCATGTATGCAGGAAGTTGTGAATTGGGTGAAGAATTCGTGGGATAAAATCATTGACAGTTGTGTTGCCAATGCACTACGAGCCGAATATATGGACAGGAATCCTAATACGTTTTTTGAACATAACTGATTCACTACTATCCACGCTTCAGGTACCCAGGGTATGCCTTAGAACCCCCCCCCCCCCGTAATAAAGATGGACATACTGTACTATATAATGATCATCTTTATAAAACTATCAAGACAATCATATGGAAGGATAAGATTTAAGTAAAAATTAGAATTTTAAACAAAATGTTTGATAAAATTATAAACTAGTGAGGTAATAAATTTAGAAAGAGAAACTGATGATTAGAGTTGATACTTTTCGAATGTGAGAAATATGAGCTGAAATATCAGACAGGAGTATCGTGAAAATGGACACCAAACAATTTTTAAGAATGTCTAATTTAGATACCAACAGAGACTATTATTAAATTTGTTATTTTTGAAAATTTAATTGTAAAGTGGCTAAGTTCTTTTTAAAAAATTATTTCAACTCTAACTAATATTAATAATAATAATATTGATAATAATAAAACTAATAATAATAATCAATTTGGAAATTGATAAGGATTATTTTTATATTCGAAATTTCTTTCATTTTATATATTGAATACTTCGCAGCAAAAGGCTTATATTATCATTTAATAGTTTAATAATAATAATAATAATACATAATTTTCTATGTAACATTGTATAACTAATGCTGCTTAAAGGTTTAAAATGAATATTAATTATTTATAAGTTATTGATTATTTCTAGTATATAAAAATTTGAATATAAAAATAGCTGATTAGAAGAGAATTATGTATTTATTTATACGTTACTAGATCATAAAAATAACTAATTATCTAAAGTTGAAATTTAAACATGAAAAAAGCTGTCATTTTGACGGGTTATAGCTAATAATAATAATACTAATAATAATAATAATAATAATAATAATAATAATAATAATAATAATAATAATAATAATAATAATAATTATAATTTATTCAGCTAAATTCTAGATATTAATAAAAATTCCATTTGTACATATCACATTTTATTTAGAGAAAAGAAACAAATATTTAATTTGCAAACATGTGTTCCTATTAGTTGTGAATATAATCATTGAATTATTTGACATAAAAATATATTATGCTAGTTTCAGAATCAATCAGAGACAACGATGACTTTAGTAATTACATTGAAATTAATTAATTTTACAATAAATTACCCAATTAATTGAACGTAAAATTTCAATTAAAAAATTCAATTCTGTAAATTATTATTATTTCCTTCAATAATGAAATTTAAATAATGGTTGCATTTTAGTTTTTTAGTTCTCTGATTTGAAAATAAAATTTTAAAATAATACGATTTTTCACATTAAAGGAGCATTATGGGGCAGAATTTTCAATCCGTTTTAAACTATCATTTATCAATAGTTTTCGTTCTCTTCGTGCAAGTAAATTAAAAATTTATTTTCTTATAACAAATCTATTTCTAATGTGTTTTGTAATATTTTATTAATAAATAACTTCATTATTCATATTTTTCATCAAAGGTTTCACAGATTTATTAAAAGCAAGCAATATATATATATATATCATTTATACCGCCAATTATTATCCAAAATCTTTCAAAAAAATATACCGTAATTTTCTGAAATTCAGACCCAGGCGTCTATTTATTTCGTCAAAGAAAAATGCTCCTAAGGCTGAATTTCGGGAGATATCTCATATTTTTTTAAAAATAAAAATTTTTTAAATTGTATAAAAACATAAATATTAATTAATATCAATTAATTAAAACGATTTTATTCAAGAATAACCATTTCAACTTTTTCCAAAGCTGAAAAATCTGCAGGCTTCAGCTGTTAATAATTTTCTGTTAAGCATTGGTCTTTTGATTCTTCGACAATATTTATTTTATACTCTATCGAATAGCATTTTTACTTCAAACCATTATATAATGGGGAAAGTTTAATAAAAATTTATTCAATTTTATCAAGTACCTGTTGATAGCGATAAAGATGCAATTATGATTAATCCATGTCATATGATTTAGATGTTTTTTATTCAATGAAGATTAAAAAATGATCTGGGTAGGGCTGAATTTCAGAATAGGGCTTTAATATAATTTTTTTAAGGAGGTTATTAAAAAACCATGCCAGGGCTGAATTTTGGGATAGGTCTGAATTTCGGTAAAATACGGTATTAGAAATCATGTAAAAATATTTTTTAATTTAGCACTTGGCGGTTTTCTAATGCTACTAAATTGATCGATCATCAGTTGAAATGTTTTTATAAAAATAATTAAATAGATTTAAAATAGAAAGTTTTAAAATAAAAAATGATAGAAATGGACAAATTAAAGCTGATTTACTGTATTTTCGGGTATGTAAAATGTATCTTATACAAATTTTTACTTATATGAAACTCAGGCTGTAACTTATGTAAATAAAATAGTTCTTAATTTAGCCATATAAATTAAAAATATATTAAGACAGGATGTAACCGTCTAATAACTTTATACTTCGTCGATTACGACTGTAATTTTGTTTCCATTTAAAGGATTTTCATGGTTTTGCCTTATTATATGCACCCATTCCTATATTAGTCGATATTTTAAACATGCTTAGATTTTTCATTGGATGTGTTCTGCTCAGTGATAATAGAAATAACTCCGGAATGTATTGAAGACTGTATTAAAAGGTTTTAATAAACTACAATAATAAACTACAAAAATATCAACATAAGATAGGAATACTCTAATACAGTTAACAATAGTAAACTAAATATTTGTTACTGAAACCCCCAAAACTTGCGTCTTATAATCGAATGCGCCAAATACGGTAATTAATATTTTTCGTACATACAAATAGTAATAAGGTTTTTTAAAATTTCAGTTTTCTGTAATTTCTTTAACATTAAGGCCTGATCCGCATGGCTATGTGAATTATTTACAATTAAGTTTACATTTCATTAAAAAAAAAATTTTTTTTATAAAAATCAGTGCTTTTTTTCTGACGGAACGCTCCGGAACGGCGTTCCGGCCCCCTTTTTCGCTGAATGATTTTAAAAAATTGACATATGTTTTGGTAATAAGTTACTAATAACTAATAAGTGTATATTTTGTGTCCTGCATAATTATTTTATTTGTTAGCTAATTTCAGCGTCATTTTTTTGCATATAAAGGATAGTACAGATACGTTCCGGCACCTTTTTTTCCAGAAAAAAAGCACTGATAAAAATAATTAATACCTTTAATGATCATTTCCATCACTTAAATTTAATAATTTATAAACAATTTGAAAAAATTGCAACGGGAAAGAACTATTAATATAATATTTAATTTAATAAATTTCAATTTTTTCTGAATTATGAAAAATTTCCTATTTCCGATTCCGGCCTAGTCAAGAAACGATTAAATTTAAATTGTTATTTAAACTATTTTCAGATACACAGAAAAAGCCCATAACTCAAACAACTCGGGAATGGTAGGATATCGTTGAAAAGAATAGCTAATGAAATGTTTTTTGTAATACGAAACTAATTCAACATTGAGTTTTGGTTCTTTTGTTTTGGTTTAGAAAAATTTACTTTTCATGTGTTAATTATTTAGAGAATTGGAAATTTTGCGCCGTTCAAAATTGCGCCTGAAATATTTTCAAATTTTATAAGTAACTGAATTTGTAATCTTACAAGTGCTAATTTTGGTTAAAAATTTAGACGCCGTTTCAATTTGATCGAATAATAGAGAAAATAATGAGAAAACGAATTAAATTTCTCAGGAATATATTTAAAGAAATAAACCACCTAAAATATCTTTAAAAGTATATACAACTTAACCACTTAACAGTTTTGCACGAGCGTCACTCGGGCATTGATTTTGTTGACATAGTGACATGCCCGAGCCTCGTTCGGACAAATTCTGTTTTGACCTGTAGAGAGTGATTTTCACGAACCGTGCTAGTGAATTAAAACACGAATGTGCTAGTTGCGCTTTGAGTGGTGGTAGGTGGACATTTGGAAATCTTTCGAAAAAAAATTAGACTGTTAAGTGGTTAAGAATCTTTCGTAAATACAATTATTAAATAACAATATTTCTATATGTTGCTCTTATATAGTGAATTATTGAAATAAAAAAATATAAAAAAATAATAAGAAAAAAAGAATACAATTTGAAGGATAAAGTTTTGCTTATATTCATTATAAAACTTTTGACATAACTTTCCGAAAACAAAAATATTTTAAAAACATAGCCGTTTCCAATCTGTAGTACGAAATATGTGATGAATTAATAATGAAAACCATATTTTTTTCATGTCAATAACATTCATGTTCAGCGTAAAGATTTATAGTACATGTTTATGCGCGTGAGAACCTTTTTAAAAAAAGCAGTCGATTATAAATGTGGTTGGACTAGTCGTATTTTCGGTTGACAATTGAAACAAGTGATGATAAAAGGACAATATTTGAATATCTAGAAAATATTTTTAGGACTCGTTTTTCCAAAAAGGTTTATCTTCGTGTACGCTACCATTTTGTACTCTACTAACAAATACATCTTCTTAAAAAGATTAGGAGCTTCTGAACTACACTAATGGTAAAATTTATTTCTAACTTTCACTTTTTACAGACGAGAAAAGATTCACATTTCCGAAAGATGTTAAGAAACAAAGTCGTATCGAAGCAAATGAAAGATATTTTATGGTTTAGGCCCTAAACTTTAGGGTATATTTCCAGCATGATAAATTATATCCAAATTTCGTGTTCCATTTTCTGTTTTTTAAAATAATGGTTGATTTCCTCAATTAATCAACGATATTTTCTAATGGTAGCTACTATTTAGTTGACACATAATTAAAAGTATTTGAAAACATTTAGTTGACTTTATTTATAATGAACTTTCTTTGCAGATTGAGGCTGAATTAGATGGAAAATTTCAGGGATTATGTCAAGTAGGTGGAGCATGTCATTAAAAATCTCCCGTAACTACAATGCAAGATAGATTTTTTTTATAAATCCTCTCATATTTTAATATTGACAAAATGCGATTTTTCCGAATTGTTTGAAAGCTATTTGATGTTTGGTGTTAAAAATAAAAAAGTACATTTCGAAATGAATTATATTTTGCAAATAAGCTCTAAAAATTTCACAAAATGTTTGTTTTAATTCGTAAATTCAAATTCAATTAATTTAATTAGAATTTTAATAAATAAATTGAAATTCATGCTTAGATTCCATTATTTATAGATTATTTACTGTAATCAAATTTTATTGAAACTCACAATTAGAAAAAAATCACAATAAAAAGAATCTTTTTAAAAGATCTGAAAAATGTTAGATGTAATTGGTTTATTTAATGTAATTGCTATTTGACCTTTGTAAAGAATTTTGGATATTTTGTATTAAGTTTATTTTAGAAATTGTAATTTTTAGTTTGAAAAGAGAACTCTGGAATATTGATTGGGATGATTTTGTTTTAAATTATAGAATGAATAATCATTTTAAATGAATAAATATTGTAGAGTGTGTTTTCTTTAAAGTTAATCAGTTTATAAAATAAAGAAGCCTTTTGTTAATAATTTTGATTTTAAAATTAAATTTTTATATCAAGTATGAATTTATAAGCAAATATTATTGAACGTATTTATGATGCACGCAAAGACTAATATATTGAGAGTTTTACATGTAAAGTTTAGGAAGGAATCTTTAATTACAATTAAAATCAAAAAGAAGAAAATACAATGAATGATATCTCCAGAAACATTTTGATGGCTTGATAGTTTAAATGAATTAATACACGAAGTTATGAATACGGTTGAATCAAAAATGGTATTAGAATATTAGCAGATATCAAATAATGCAGTTTAAGTAGTTAATGTAAGTATAACTATCGAAGTAGAAGAAACTGATGATGCAATGTTCTACAATAAATTTGGACGTTTACTAATTCAATATAATTCCAACGATGAATGTCATGTTTCACAGTTCAATCGATCTGTGGACAAAACCAGTTCCAGATTTAACAAATGTATTTTAGAGGCGCAAATATTTCAATACATTTTTCTAATTAGTTGAAAAATATATTATAGTAAAATTTCAGCTAAACATTTTCAAATAAACAAAAATATTCTTCTTGAAAAATATCACCAATCCTTGCATCGGGGTACCATTAACCTTAAGGACGGTAATAAATGTTTACAATCTCAAAGTTTCAGCAATGCAACCGTATTTTTCCATAATATTATAGTGAAAAAATTAAAATTACAATTTCAGAAAGGTTTCCTATAAATGAATGTGTCTGGTAAATAGATAAAATTAATAAACGTAATATATCAAACAGACATAAATTAAAATATTAAATTTATAATTGCAGTATTTTTCTAATAATAGAATCAAATTTTCTGCACAGAATTCATCAAGTCATTCAATCTTAGTGAAATAAAAATGTTTATAAATTAAATTTTAGACAAATCTACAAATGTAAAAGGTTAAAAAGATCTATTTGTTATTATATGCAACCTGAAAAAGTAACTGGGAGGTTAGGGTAAAGTTTTTTTAAGTATTATCTTCTAAATATTTATGGTTTGGTTTTCGATGTGTTCATTGAGTCGAATGCGACAGATTCGATGCATTTCATTGGTTTAAGTTGCGTTACTATTAAGCAAGTGAATTTATAAATGGTTTCTTTTGTAAAACTAAACTACTGGAATCACAAAACATCTAACATTTTAAACATTTATCAATTTTAAGTTTTACAATTATTTAAGTTTTTAATTCACTATTTATTTGAGAGAAAAATTTCATGTATTGTAATAGTCAAAGAAAATTAAAAACGTGAATTTAATTTCTGTTTTTGCAACTTACATCAAAACATTTCCCATTAAATTTCAATCAGTAAGATAACAATTGTGAAATCTACTCAGCTCTAAAGACATTTTGAGATAATGAGTGCCATTACATAATGAACTCCGCATTGTTTTCGATTATTTCACTAAAAGATGAACTGCTTATTTCTGTTTTAAATCATTTTAAAGAAAAATATCAACATTCTTTACATATCACAGGTATTTTTGACATTTAATAATGTCATATTGGTATATTAAGAATCTAAATTCAAAAACTGGTTCTGAAAAGATTATATTGGATACCTTTGAAGAAGACATTCAAGAAATGATAGAACTTTATTTAGCATATTTAGAGTTGAAAATTTGAATGAGTAAGTTATTTTAGTACCGAAATGGCTGAATAAATCAACTACTATAGAAAATAAATTATAATAGAAAAATTATAATTTAATCAGTTCTTCCGTTTTATAATGAAATTTTATAGTAATTTGTGTAAATTCATGAACATTTATAGTCAACTGAATTAATGATGAATAAATTACTTAGATAATTGAATTATTAATAAAATTTTAAACAAAAAATCAGCTTTAAATATTTAAAAAAAATCATTTTTTTCTGAATGATTTCTCAAATTTTTGTATCAGTTCGAATTTCTGTGCCTTCCTTTGATTGTTGTTTTCAATGACATTATTTGATTATTCACATCCGATCAGAATTCATTTATACTGATAATACATTTCCGGGACGGCTAATTAGTCCTCAAAAAAAGAGGTTTGAATGATTTTGTTTGTAGCAAAATTTTGAAATCAAATACGTGTGAAATTTGTGAGAGATTAGTAGATTAATTTTCTTGAAAACATTGAAATATTAATAGAAAAATCAAGCTTTTTACAAATAGTATTAAGATAAAGTATTTAATAAGTTAAGTTTCTTGGTGTTTAACAATGACCAATTATGGAATTATTATTATTATTATTTTTAATAAATTCAATGGAAAAAATAATCAATGGTGAAATTGGAAAAAAATGTTCTTATAATAATAATATTATTATTATTATTATTATTATTATTATTATTATTATTATTATTATATATCATAAATAGTTATAAAATGGGAAAACGAAAAATTGAAATATAATTTTAAATGAATTAAAATAAGTTTTTACAACTCAAATTAATAAACAAAAATTTAAGTACTACTAGAGTTGCCGGCTCGAGCTTTTCGAGAAAAAAACAAAAGATCAAAGCTCGAACTTAAAAATATTTTTTCAGTTAGAAAAAATCCTAAATAATTAAAAAAATATAGTATATAACATAAGCGAAAAAATATCTCAAAACTTCTTCAAACAATTTACTAATAAAAACAAAACTGTAGAAAATTAATTTTTATTTGAGTGAAAACAGCGAAGCAGTGAATTTGTTGGAATTTTTTAACCATTCAAATAAGGCTAACGCCAACTTTTTGTCCCCAGCATATTGGATTGTTTATGTTTCCTTTTACGAAATATCTTTTATTACCAGTACTGGCGAAATATAAAAAAATCGAAAACAAAACCAATAATCTACATTTAATTTATGTCTTAAATATATAGTTTGCAGAAAAGATGGTAATTATATCGACTTATGTAAATTGGTATTTGGTACCTCCGTGTTATCTTACCCCCAAAAATTAAATTATAAAATACAATTAAAATAACAATATAAAAAATGAGAGAATACATTATTGATGACGTTATTGAACATTATTGAACATGAATTTATTAAGGCTATCTGTGATTTATGTGATTATGTGAGTTTATGTGGCGCAAACGTGTTCTAAGCAACCGTGCCGATGTGTTCGACACTATTCTCAACGACATTGTGGTTTTCTGGCCACCTGGATGACCATTTACAAACTCTTTACAAACATTTGCTGAGTTTGTAACTGTGATTTAGAAAATAAATATAATAATTATATGTGTTCTTTTTTAATTTAATTTTTGGGGGTAAGATAACACGGAAGTTTCGGGTATTTTTTTTAATAAATTATTATTTTATATTATTATTATTATAGAGTCGATACAAAATTTTAAATTTCAGAAGTCAATATATCATCGTACTCTGAAGAGTTTGCTGTCTTCGAAACAGTCGAAACGTATATTCTTTCTAAAATTCTTCAAAAAATATCAGCATTTGTCTTGAACCATTGACATTAAAAGGAGATAGTACAAGTAAAGAATTAAATTCATACAAGACAACTGGAAATATTTCTCAAAATTAATCAATATCTTGGAATCTTTGAAAGTATTCAGCCAACATCAACAGAAAGTAAAAGAGTGTCCTCTTTGGTTATAAATGCAGTAACAGAGAAAATGAGAAGTTAAGAAAAAGTTAATGTAATATGTTACTTAAAAAGTATCTTTTTAAAAATGGCAAAAAACTAAATTTTATAAATTATATGCATATGACTTAATTAAATTATTTTACTGAATTTCAATTCTGTTATTTATTTTTTGCATTTTATATTTATTATTATAATATAAAACGTAATAAAAATGAATTTTTTTTAAAAATTATTTGATAATTTTTTATTTAAGTTTTAGTTTTTATTTTCTTTTTTATTTAAAAATTTTCAGCAAAAAAACATCTTGAATATTTTTTTTATTAAAAGAGATGGAGAAGCTTGAGTTAGCGAGAGTTTTGGAAGTGAATATGTCTTTTAAGTATCATGTAATAAATTATATAAATCAGAAATTGGATAAACTTAATAATGCAAAAGAAATTATTTCAATAATACCCTGAAATTACATCCACTGACTTTAATCGAAAAGAAAGGCTATACAAAGTGATTTTTATTAGCTCTTTTAGTCATGAATTTCTATAATATAGCCTTTATTATAATGTTTAATTTTTGCAGTAAGGAAAATCATTAGTTTAAAACTTTTAAAAAATACATACGACCAAATTACGACCAATTAGCTATTATTATAATAAATTTTATTTACAATTAAAAAAACTTTTTCATTGACTTTTATGAAAAATAAAGCAACAGATCGATACAAACATAAACTATAAGAATTAAAGTTATAAATTTAATTAATAACAAATTAGAATGGCCAAAAACAAATCAGTACATATTGCAATTCTCATAATTCATAACTTTCAATTAAAACAAATTAAATAATCAATTAAAATATTCATTAAATTTGATGATAACAAGTTAAAAAATATATTTATTAATGACCGCTACAAATAAAATAGTAGAAAAAATAATTTTTTAACACAATTAAATATTGTATTTTTGGCAAATCAAACTTCGATTAAATTGTGAATAAAATTGATTATCTATGTGATTGTTATATTGTAAATCAAGAGAGTTTATGAATTATTGTTATAGCATAGCATCACTTCTAATCGAATCAATGAACCGTGAAAACGAAATTAAGCGTATTATAAATATTATAAAAATTATAAATATATGATAATAAAATTACAAAACAACTTTGACCGAAAACCAAACTTGACAATATTTTAATTAAAATTAATAGAGTTATGTCATAAAAATATCACAATGGAACTTTCATTATTTTATTATATTACTCACAGATTTTACAGTGCCTGCACAAATTTCGTTTAAAATTTAAACACTAATAAATTTCATAATACAAATTTTCATTTCTTTTACAATAATATATTCGAAATTGTTTTAATTAAATTTTACATTTAATGTATTGAATTGATTTATGAATTTCCTGATGTAATAATTTGTTTCCTGTTCAATTTAAAACAAATTGGGATCTTTCACCAATTATGTAACACATGAAAACTGAGATTAGGAGTTGGTGAATTTTCAGTCAAATATTATTCATCAAATTTTTTATAATAATCAAAAATAAAAATAATGAATAAAAACTATATTTAAATGAAAGAAATTTTTTAATTTTCCAATCAAGTTTTTAAGTTTTGTTAAAAAAAAGGAAGAGCATTTAAAATTTAAATGAATCACTGTATAAAGATGTTTCAGTCATGCGGCCCTCGGGCTTATGTTTTTGACCAGAAACTACCCTCATTATGGCTTGAGTTTGAGATCCTTGATTTAAATATTGATGGGCTTTTATTATAATAAGTATTGCGTAATTTCGTAACGCAGTTGCAGTAAGTTATGTTTGTATTAATTCTATTTCACTAAAATTAAAGGGAGATTCAGACAATGTTATTTTAATTATTTCAATTTCGATGTCTAATTATTTGGACCTACTATCTTGTTAATTAAACTTGGATATTTCATTTCTGAATCTATCAAAAATCGAGTTTTAGAAGAGCCATACAACTTCATAAAAGTTGAAGAATTAAAAATTAATAATAATCATAAAGACCATATCATTGGTGTTCTTATTTTTAATGGGAAGACTGATTTAAAACCGATTTATGATTTACCTTATCTTCGTGTTGTATGTTGTATGAGTTCAGATGCAGATTATTTAGACAAGAAATTGTGCTAATGAAACAGCTGATTCGATATCAGAAGTTGGAATGCTATTAATTTTAAATTCTGTACGAAAGACACTTAAAGTACCCACAACAATAGTATTTTAAAGAATTTGGAAATATTATTTAAAAAGTCTAATAAATTTTTAAATTTCAGTATTTATTATTAACTATAATACATTTAGTCATTGTTAATGTAACTTGCATTGTTATTATATTATTTTATACTTTATTTTGTTCTCCTTATCAGCCGATATCTCATATTTATTCATCATTCTGTTTCAAGGCGTTAAGTTATACTTTGATTTCTTATTCATACTTAAACTTTATAGCCGAGTGACCAAAGATAAATATATTATAAAGCAAATTTCAATTTTCACTAAGTAAAACATTCATAATTTTTTGAAAGGTTTCTTATGTTTCACAAAATCAGCAATTGATATACTCCTACAAAATATTGGATTTAGGGTTTAACAATTTGTAATCTGTACACGTAATTATTTCTCTATTCTCTAACTTTATATCTCTTTTAAAATAGTTCCAATGGAATTATTTCCATGAATTATGTCGATTATCAGTAATTAATTATGGAGGGAATTAATTTCCAAATCTTTTATTTTCTTTCTCTTGAATATTTTGATTTTGCTAGTAGTGTAATGATTTCACGATAAATTATGATTAGTTACTGAATAAAAAGTTTTTTTACGTATTATATGACATAGATGAATTGCGTCTTTCTCTTTGATGACCTTATCAATGAAGTTTGCTATTTAACTAGATTCTTTTGGAGCAAGACGATAGTTGTTCTATTTATCGTTCTCTGACAATATCTTACACATATTTTACTAAATAAAGACTCTTAAACTCATTTTAATGCATATTTTTATGTTTTTTACACATTTTTTCTTCTCTAATTATACAATCTTCTACCTTCTTGTTACTAATGTCAACTACCTTGTTTTTGATAAGATACTCATCAATCCAGTTTATTTATAAATCTCATTTTCTAACTTCCACAACGTTGGTCTATATATATATATATATATATTGTTTTTACAAAGTTATTCTTTTAATAATTT
>CAUHTR010003127.1:0-36485 GCA_959609185.1 Schmidtea polychroa
TTAAATTATTTGCCTGTTAAAGGTTAATTTGGTTACTGATATTGATCAGATTTAGAAACATTTTCTATTTTTGAAGATGCAATTTTATGTCTTATATCGAAAACTATTTTAACTTATTTTTTAAAGCGAGGATATAAGATTTGGATATTATCATCTAACTTCTAATTTTAAATAACTACGGACATCGAAATATTAAATAATATGTAGCGATAAAGTCAATGAAATAGTTTAAGGACATCAAAAGACAAACAAAATGAAAAATAGATGATCGAAGTTAACGGATAAGGTGAAAATATTGAAAGATGTCAAAATTAATAAAATATTAGTTGATTAATGTTGAGGTCTCAAAGTGTCAAATGCACTGGCTAAACTGTCTAAATATATCGATACGAATATAAAGATAAATAGTATAAATTTAAAGGCTTATTTATAAAACTAGATTACTGAAGAAAAGTTCGTGTTGTTGGGCTGAAGCCGAGAACTGAGAGTTTGTTTTAATCGATCGAAAAATACCGAACACAAAAACCGCAAAGTTGAAAAATTTAGGACCAAGGTTTAATTTAAAATAAATGAAATAAATTACATCACACATTAAGAACTAATAAACCCCGCATAATAGAATAAGAGATAAATAAATTTAACAAAAAAATTCAACACTTAAAAATTTAAATAGAAAAAATAATAAAATATAAAATAGAGTTAGTTGAAAATTATTTAAACAAAATAAAAATTAAATCGTCGAAAATAATAAAATTAGTTAGCATTATATAAATTGTAAAGTTTATAGAATTAAATGGTTATTTAACTTATTAAATTTAAAGAATAAAAATGTTTAAATTAATAAAAATTAATATAACTCAAATTATTTAAATTATAAAATTTATAAAATTAAAATTAATAAAAATTAAATAAGAAATTAATTAAATGTATTGAATTAAAACAAATAAACAATTGCACACACTCATGCATGTGTACAAGACTAATTAAAAATTTCTCGCACTCTGATTGGATAGAGTGGCAGCAAATGCATGAAAAATCAGTATAAATACTGATCACAAATTCATTTAAAAAAAAAAAACTAACTAAAACTAGACTACTACTTTTTTCGCTAACATCAAAATTTAGTGGTAAACAGTGAAGCTCTCAGTTTTCGATTTTATGCCCACGTGGAGTTGGTAATTTATATTTTTTTTTATTGTTGTAGTAATTTTACGAGATGATTTAATTTAATATGCAATAAAATTTCCAGTTAAATTTTCTTTTGTTATTTTCTTTTAATTGTTTAATTTCATTTAGTTGTAGGTATTAAATAATAATTTTTATTGTGTCCAATTTTTATACTAACTGATTACGAACGTTAGTACCGCTGAATTGAGATTCAGCATATCATGGTTTGAGGTACCTTCGGGATGCTCAGACTGGTGGGTATGCTGGTTTTTTTTCAATCGCGCAGCTAGATTGGGCCGGCATGTGGGGGCTTCCTCACGGGTCCTATCGCTGGAAGTACCGTGGTCAAATGTAGGTTAGGATTGAGAATACAGGCAGATCCCTGCTCAAATTTTTTGAAGAATAATTTAAATATTAGGGCAAGTGTGGATTAACTGGGAAATAAGGGCCGATCCCTGCTCAAATTTTTTGCGAGATAGGTTAAATATTCATAAATATCAAGGAAAATGCCTAGCAACATTTATTAATAGAAAAATAAGGGCGCATCCCTGCACAAAATTTTGAAAAGAAACAATAGAAAACATCTAGAAATGAGGACCATAACCGAATGAGATAGAAAAGTAGAAATAGAAAATGATCAATGACGTAAGACCTTCTATCGGCCGTCTAGAACCCGAAGAGAAAATACAATGGGGAGTAGTTTTAGCAATAGAGCTCACCTGCTCATTGTTTTTTCGCCTTTGTGTACAGTACCAACATGGTCGTCGCCATGGGTACACAAATGGTTAAAGTACAATAGTCATAGAGGTGCTTAGGAAAGAGTCGAGCGAATATATATGATTACCCCTAATGCATTTAAAAATTTAAATTGACACACCCCTAAGTAACCAACATGATTTTTGGGGGCTCAGCCGGGATTCCTAGGTTTATAAATTGTTTTTGGCAGAAAAGCATTAATAAATAATAAATTTTCAAACTCAAAAATGGCAATTATTCGGAAAATTCAACTTCAACATCAAAATGAGAAATTGTGCAAAAAGGAAAATATTAAATTAAGAAAATATGGAAATTAAAATTAATTAAAGAAAAGACTGTTTTAGAAATAAAATTTTATCATGGTAAACGAAAGATTAGGTAGAACGAAAATCGGGAAACTTAAGTTAGGAATTATGCTAGAAATAAAATTAATTCGGGCAAAAGAACCAAACGAACACATAAAATTAAAATGAATAAAAATAAAAATTATTTTGTTTCGGGAAATAGAATCGCTTGGATTAGAAAAATTTTCTAATTAACAACTACAAAAAAAAAAAATATAAAATTTTGGAAAATTTAGGTTAATAAATAAAAAACGGGATATATTTACATTTTTTTTTGATCGGAAAAACCACGACCAAATAATCATAATAAATTCGTAATAATAAAGTCGAAACTTGATGTTACCGAAAAACCATGCTCAAATAACAATAGGAAAATTATAATTTAAAATTTATAAAAATAAGTTAATCCAGAAATAAAATTAATTGGGGTAAAAGGAAATCTAAAATAAAAATTATTTTAGTAAGGAATTAAATAGGTTGAAATAAAATTTAATTTAACTATAAAAATAGAAATTTAAAATAAAAATTAACTTAAATAAAACCACAAAAAAGTAAATTATATAAGCATCAAAAGACAAAACTAAATTCGAAAAAATTTTATTTAAAAACAAATAGGTAAAATATATCGAACTTACCTGTCGACGAAACAATCCAAAATAAATCAAGAGCATGGTATGAAATTTCATAAAAGCACCTAATAACAAATTCTAAAATACTTAGTTAATTAAAAAAGTTGAGATTGAAAAATAGGTAGAATATATTTACCTTATAGCGAAAATAATCTGAGAATAAAATATGATCAATTTCATAGAAATTCCCAAGAACCTGAAATATAAGGATGATGATTGCGAATAAAATTTAAAACCATGAATAATTTTTTTTACTCAAAAGTTAGCAAATCTTACCTAGAAAATCCATAAAATGAAACCAAAAAAATTCTGGTAGAATAATCGATAAAAGAAAAATTATAGCAACCAGAACACTTGAATAATTACCAACACAATGTTATTAAGTAGTTGCCTGAGAATGGTGTGCATGATGATTTGTTTTGAAGTGTTGACAGGGAAGTGTTTTTTTTGTTGAAGTGCTTGAAGTGTTTCTGGCTTCAACTCGCATGTGTGAGTCAGATTGGCCTTGTGACGGATAAATGGAGTTGGATTGATTGTGAAGTGTCTGAAATCGGTGTAGGCGTGTTTATGATTCCGGAGCAGCTATAAAAATTTATTGTAACTACGCTTCCAGCGACAGCTTGTGGGTATTTAGCGACTGGTGTGGGGGTACATAGTCAATGAATTTTTCTCAGTGCTTTTAAGTCTACCGCTGGCATTGTTGAATGATGTGAAATCCAGATTTAAAAACTGAAAATATTTGCCGACAACACCAGCTGTCCGTTGTCGGCTCGAGGTAATATCTGAAAAATGTGTGTGTGTGTGTGTGTGTGTGTAGTAATGAAATATTCCGGATTTTACCACTCAAGCTCTACAACAGTCTAGACTGAATATACAATCGTATAGTGTGCGTGCCGGCAGCATGGCATGGCATGTGTTAAGGTATTGATTTTCTACATGCATGAAAAGCGGCCAATCGGAAGCGAGATTTGGATTTTTGCTGTAATGTTCAGATGAAATTGAAATTATTTGAGATTAACAAAATGAGAAATAATTATCCTAAATGAGACATTCATTTTGCTTTGCCAAATAGACTTTGTTTTGGATTTAATTAATTTTGAGATTTTGTGTAAAAATAATGAATAAAGAAGTTATCGAAAATATCAAGAATTTAGGGAAGAATCGTTAATATGATTATTTATATGATCAAATGTTAATCAAATGCCGGTTGGTGTATCGGCTTCTGTTACACCATAAATTTATTCCAGTAGATTGTTTCTTTATTTTCAAGAGAGCGACTTTTCAGTACAGTATAGTTGGAATGGTTATATATATATTTTTTTATTGATTTTATGGACTTTACTAATTAAATCAAGTATGTTTTATAAGTATTCTAAAATTCAATTTTTAATAAAATTATGTATGACTTTCTATTTTTGATTAAATTTGTTAAAATAAAACAGAAAATTGTCAAATTTGCATGCATGAAAATGATTATTAATTATGTTACTATGGCATTTTGTACTTGTATATAAATTTATATGCGCTTAAATAATTATTGTTAGTCAGTAATGGGATAATCAATGTATTAATAAATCATGTCCACTGGTTAGAACCATCAATTTTATCTGGTGTTATTAATCTCAGGATAGTGGTAATTTTAAAATTTTTATATATGTGTGAAATATTCCATTATAAATTCGTGTGTTGGATAAGTGGTGTTGATATATGCGTCTTAGTGCTATCGACTTGACTCTATGTTTGTCTGCCTTGTATGTAATAAAATATCACAAGTGTCCTAAACAACTGTAGTGGAATTTCTATTCTAAAATGTTAGTAGATTTTATTTATGGTGCTGATTATTGTATTCCGTTTGATGCCGAGAATGCGGCCTGATCCGTGATAGTCATGGCCATCCGCCATGGATTTGATGATTCTTTCGTTGTCAGCAATGGCCATTCCATATAGATTTTATAAAATGTCTGAAGTTTAAATGAAAAGCTTACACATTTGGCTATGAATTTCTCGAAATGAAATAGTCGATTCTGATGAGGCTACCGACATCCTCGTACATGTTTTTGTTAAATTAACTAATTTTAAATTGGAAAATTTTAGCTAATTAAATGCCCTTGTTGCATCAATATCATGTTGTATGTATCTTGCGAGCCGTGTGTGGGTGCCTGTTTGTAATATATATATTATTAACATCGATTTTGTTTCCTATTTTTGGTATAGTGTAACTGCCGATTTAATTTCACATTGCTAATTCAGTGTCCCATCTGGCTATGACACACGCACAATTATTATAGGTAAGCGAATGTTTGTAGTATAAAAACCCAAATCAGTGTCCATTCGATGGTGATCGGTTGCCGGTTGGTGTAGTTTACAGTTAGTTACAAATTATGATGATAGTAAAAGACGAAAGGACGGGTGCAAATGTGAGATGTCAAGAAACATAAGAAAAAATAAATAAACTGGAAGGAAAGGAAACTGGCAGAAATCGTACATCTGAAGCATGTAGATATACTGGTAAGACAAGCCACTTGCAACTATAAGCTTTTACAGATATATTTCGGTTGGTACGCATTTTGGCAATGATTTTGATTGACACGCTTCTATACATCGAGTGCTCGTGATTGGATCTTAATCGAATTGTACATTATTGACTCCTATAAAATCTTGATATTGTGTTACAGGCTGTTGGTTGCAAATAAATCTTAGGCGTAATCAAAAAATCAATTATCATGTGTATGGAATTAATAATCTGTTTCGAGGAAATTGCTAGCAGAGCATTGAAGAATTTATTGGGAAATTATAAATCATACGGAGTAGCAAATCGTAATTAATTGGTTTCGACAAAGTTACTCTATGTTGTAAGATAGACGGAATGTTCTTTGCTAAAAATGATTGGATACGCCCAGAACAAAAGAATAATGTATGAATATCGTTACATCCGGATTTTAGTAAATTCAGGGTTTGACAATAGGATAAGTAAGATAAGCTAATTTCATGAAAATAAATAAGTCTTCTCCTTGATAATTTGTCCTTGTTTGGTTGAATGGTTGAATGATGGGCTAACAATTGGTTGAGGATTGGTTATGCAGGCTCTTGATAATATTTATGTCAATGAATTATTAAATGTTAATTGTTATTACATTGTTAAATTAGCGAATGGATAAACCGATGGAATGGTAGCTGCTTTAGAAAGGGAACTTTTTGAGAATGCACTGATAAATGAATATGTAATGGTATGAATGATTATATGCATATGATATATAAGAATGTATGGGTTAGGGGGTTTAGGAAAAATCAAGTTAAATATGATTCTGGTATTGAGTTGTCGATACATACAGTGTATGAGAAGGACTATTTAAACCAATTAATAAAACAGGTAATACCTTCTACACATACCAACCCAAGGGTAGAGTACCTAAGGATGTTAAATGCATCGGTAAAATGGAAAGACCAAACCATAAAAACAATTAAATAAAGATCCAAATGAAAAATACGATAAAACTGGACAGATAACAAAGTACCAAACGATATATAAAGCAAATGATAACCATGTCTTAGCTTCTGCAAATGTGAATCTGAGACGAACAACATTATAGATAAAGAGATGAGTTTACCAGACGAAACAGAGCGAGTCAACAGATTCTACTGAAAGTAAAAGAAAGTAAAGACAAGAAAAGACATCGAAACATCACGAATAGAAATCATAACTATATATCATCAACACCTAGAATGAACAAAAGCTTTAAGTAAAAGAACAAAAACAAGAACTAAACTTGTCTGTAAGATAGATGAAAGGATAAAACTTGCTGGTAACTCGAAAAATAAATCTGAACCAAAGACAATCGAGAATAACTGTTAAAAAATAAAATCACAGTATAAAAATGGAGCAAAAATAAATCGAAATAAAATCTTCATGACAAAGGCACGGGAACTAATTTAAAAGGCAGTGAAAAACTTTGCAAAATAGGCGAACATCACAGACACCAAGAGTACGTAGAAAATGAATTCTAAAACTTATGTAAAACGACTCGGGAGAATAACAAAGTATATAGAGAAATCAATGAAAGTAAATATACAAGATACGAGAATAAAATGATGGATATCAACGAAAAAGATCCAGCGAAAGAAACCAGGGAGCCCAAGGTTAGCCAAAGTAATATGAATATACAAGACAGTTATACGTACGATGCTCATATTAATAACCGGAATGAACTATGAAAAATTATCCAACGTCAACGATAGAGAATGAGAAACAATTAGAACCAGACGGGTGAAATATACAGTAAATGAAAGAGTACAGAACACTAAACTAAGAACAGTGGGGAGAGATCTAGAAAGTATCACGAATTACGAACCCACATACATAGAAAGGGTTATGACTATATATAGTATGAACAATGAATATATAAAGGTATACGATTATATAACAATATATGTATATATATATCAGCGTGGTATATTTAGTATATAACTTCGGGAAGTAAAATGAAACAAAATTCAGATAAAAGATTAGGAATCAATGTAGGTGAATTAATAGAATAAAACGGATCACAATGGAAATCAATCCCAATACCACCACAGGAGAAATATGGAAGCAGAAAAGCGTCATATTATCGTAAATAACATTAGCTATACAGAAGCAAGGAATCTCATGGAGAAACAATCTAATCGAAAATTTGAACAATGAATTTGGTCGTGAGACAATAATCAAGGACCAGAGAGAAAAAATTGAACTAAAGTGAAAAGAAATAGAACAATTCTAATGATAAAGCCAAATGCAAGAAATGAACTACTAAGAATAGCTGAGGAAATCAAGGAGAGAAAGATATGGTCAGAATGTAACGGAGAATGTCAGATGTGAAAAGGAAACGGGAAAAGGAAAATGCATTAAACTGAAGATGAAGTACAAATAGTTATAACAAATACAGCATAATATTCATTGAAAATTGTTATAAGATGATGAGTAAAATATTCCGAGAGGGAGGTGGAATGATCAGAAGAACACCGTATCCGTATTTTGCGTAAAGGAGGAAAAACAACGAACTACCAGCAGGGTCATAACATTGAAAAGAGACGGTAGTGGCAGAACTGGGTGCCAAAAAGAGGACTAATTGTATATAAATAATTGCATATATCGGTGTATACACCCCAACCAAAATGATATATAATAAAAGTAGAGGGCCGATCACCATAAACAAAGATAAAATAATGCGAAAAATCAAAACATTAAAATCTACGCTTATTTAAGAGTAAGGAAAATCAATCAGAGAAATGGACGTTTGGCAAATATTGTAGAGAGGATACAAGAACAAAATAGTGAGAACCGAGAGAACACAAGATAATAAATAGATCAAATAATGAATGTCGGGGACGACATTTGGCGAAGAAGCGGAGGAAAAATGAGAACAAACTAAGATAACAATAAACGGAGACCAATATGAAAGTCAAAATGGACATGAGCAATAAAAGGAACAATGGGGAAAAATTATACAAAAACATGATTGACAGAAAAGGAAGAGCGCACATATAACAAAATAGAATGTGAACAAATAAACACTATAAAAATGACAAGGAAAACACAAAACGAAATGAACAATCAGAAAACAACAAGTAACAAATTCACAGAAAGAAAGCAAGGGCAAAGACATTTGAATGAAAAATCAAAATTACGAGAAACAACAAATATAAAATGAAACATGATACAGTGAAACAGAAAAAAAAAATTGAAAGCTTAACATCACGACACGGCCAATTAAAATAACAATAGATGCTAACAAAAATGAGATCAATTAGAAATATCGAACAAAAGTTTTAATTATGGAAAACGAACATACTGCCTACTTTTACTATGGAGCAAAAAGTTACAATAATGAAAAACGAACGGACTATCTACTTTTATTACGAACTAAAAAGTTACAATTGTGGGAATTTCAATGATAAATTTGAATAAATTCAGATATGATAGAAGCAATAATATCAACCACTCCAGGAACAGCTAGGGAGAAATGCGTACAGATGTAGATATCCAGATATAGGTGTATATATGTATAAGAATATATGTTTATGGATAAGGGTATATGTATGAGTATATGCGTGTATATGTATATGTGTATGTATATGTGTGTGTGTAAATAGGTATACATATGTGTATATGTGTGTATATGTGAAAAAAAAATAAAAATAAAAAAAATAAAATAAATAAATAAATTTTTAAAGGGGAAAATAAAGAATCAAAGTGCGGGAAAACACACAAATACGGAAGCGGGATAAATCTCAAAATTGAGCAGAGATGTTTCGTAAATAAACCATTAACGAATAGAAGGGTAACGAATAAAATGGATAAACAAATATTAACGAGGGATGCGAGAGGGATCTGCCTGAGGAAATAGTGAGCATATTAACGAGAAACAAGTCAACCGAAGCGGTGAGAGTAAAAGCGATAGCAATAAAAAACGTTAACCAGACAAGAGACGTGGATATATTTAGAATAATGAATAAAGACCAAGAGTAATCGAGATCAGTAGATTAAGAGCACGACATAAAAATAGGAATAAAGTATTACGAAAATTGAGAGCAAATGAATAAGGAAAATTTTTTTTTTTGGGTTTAAGAAATCCACAACCTGTGAGCTACGCTCAGCGTAGTGCGGATAAGGCCCAGGAAAGTACCAACTGTCCTGACGAAAGATGTGGAACAGGGCCCATCGCATATACTGGAACATCTCTGCGTGTGACTGATCACCACACGATCGGAGATCGACCAGTGCGAGTGTTTCGCATTCAGAGTCAGGAGAGTGGGGAAAACCTGGAAGAGTAGTAAAAAGAAGCATGCAGGAGAAATAAAAATGAAGACCAAGTAAATGGAAAAAGACAGCGGAGTAAAAGGAAACAGTTAGAGCATAAAGACTCAATTGATAAGATAACTGTTAGACAGAAAAATAGAGGACAAGGAGAGTCAAAGGAAAACGAATAATAGATGCGAATAATAGATGCGAATAATAGATGCGAATAACAGATGCGAATAATAGATGCGAATAATAGATGCGAATAATAGATGCGAATAATAGATGCGAATAATAGATGCGAATAATAGATGCGAATAATAGATGCGAATAATAGATGCGAATAATAGATGCGAATAATAGATGCGAATAATAGATACGAATAATAGATGCGAATAATAAATGTGAATCCGGAGTCAGGGGAGTGGGGAAAACCAGTAAAAGTAGTAAAAAACAGGCATGCAGGGGATAAACGTTTAAAAAGTGCACAGTGACTAAAGTAAAGACAACAAAAATAGTGAGCCTAGGACAAACAGAGAAATGGAGAATAAAACATGCATGTTAGAGGATATTAAGGCCGAGTTGTGAAAAGTCCAGCCGGTCAGGGAAATTAAAACTGAGCTGTGAAAAGTCCAGCCAGTTCGGAGAAATTAAGGCCGTGTTGTCGAATAGTCCAACCGGTCAGGAGAAGAAGATTGAGCTGTTGAATAGTGCCAGCCAGTCGTAAGATCGAGTTGTCGAATAGTCCAACCGGTCAGGAGAAGAAGATTGAGCTGTTGAATAGTGCCAGCCAGTCGTAAGATCGAGTTGTCGAATAGTCCAACCGGTCAGGAGAAGAAGATTGAGCTGTTGAATAGTGCCAGCCAGTCGTAAAGGCCTAGAAACATGATATGATAGTATACAAGCTAATAATGAGATAGAATGATAAAGCTAGCTAGAAACAAGTAGAATTTAGATACGAAAATTTGAATTTAGAGAGGATTAAACGAGCTCGTGGGAAATACTAACGAAATTCTTTTAGCAAGAAAGAGAAACTGAAAAGGAAAATGAATTAGCAAGGTAATGCAAAAGTATGAATAGATGATGGGTAGAAGACGAGAATAATTATTTAATGAAAGGGATCCCGGATAAGTAGACACAGGTCTACAGAATTTTTGGTTTACTCCGGTTAAACGAATTTTGTTTTTGGGGACAGAGTAGAACCCAATAAGTGGAAATAGAGATGAAAGATTAAGTAAAATAGCGGAACCGCGTAAAAGGATTAAGAAAATATGGGAGGTAATAAGCAGCAACTGACAACGACCTATCGATATTATAAATGATAACCATAGATAATTGATACGACCACATAGATAATTCAACATCGACGAAAATATTTTGATTATGGTTATTCACAACAGACGAAATAGGAATTGTACATCATTCGGAAGTGTCAAAAGTAGAAGCGGACCAGATAATGATTTTTAAAGTTTCAAAAGTAGAAACGTGGAAATTAAGAATTTTTAATAAGTCTCGAAAGCGGAGACCAATGGGATAAGAATTTTGTTTCAGATGATTGTTTTGAATGCAGAAACGAATGAGTTAGAAATTTGTAAGGTAAAGAGTGGCAAGTTAAGGAATAATAAAATTGGTAAAATTTTGGGTAGGTATATAACAGAAAATAAATGAAATCTCAGTAGAATGACAAGAAATGGATTGATATTAGATAATCTGGTAAGAGAGAATGAATGAGAATATAAGAAGAATAATGGAAATTCTAGTTAGGAATGAGTTATAGAAATGACAAGGAATGAGTCAAGTACAGATGAGAGGCAATACAAGTACAACTGCGAATATAGTTTCAAACTTAAGAAGAGAAACCGTTAAGTAAAACAATGAACTAAGTCAAGAAAAACGGCAACGATGACAATAATAGTTAATGAAAGGAGGAAATCTAAAGGGTAACCACTATAGTAAACTCAAGAAATGATTAAAACTGGAGACAACCGAGAACAGAACAAGTACCATAGTAATGAAGAAAAACTAAGAGGTAATACAAGTTAATAGATAGAGAGATAGTCATTCAGAGCCAAGAAAACCATAGAAACGAGGAAAAAGAACACGAATTAAAATAAGGATCGAGAAAATTAAGTAGAACATGAGAATAAAGGTGTAAACTAAGGGAACGAGGGAACAAATATTAAGAAATGCCCAAGGAAATCAAAACAAAAATATTGCAATTATGTTATATAATATATAAATTATAATTTATAAAGATAATAAACGGTAAGGAGGAGTGATATTTTTCTAGTAAGGTAAATCAATCAATCAAGATAACAGCCAAGTATCAAAAATCAACCAGAATTCATCACCAAATCATTAAGCCAATCGATAAAGGAACCAAGTATGTCAAACGAATAAGAAATGAAAGCTGTAAAGAAAGGGAAACGAACAATCAAATTCAAGCAAACGTAAGAGAGTGAAAAGGAGAAATCAAAGCGGCATCTCAAAAACGGAAAGTTGACCCTCAAAATAGAGTGGTAAAAGGAATTGTAAAACAGCCAGTCGAAAAGTTTAAAACGCCAGTGGAACTTCATGAAAGAGGAAATAATGTAAAAGCAGAACTAGTAAAAGACACTGAAACCTAACTAAAGAAAGAAGCCAACGATGGAGAGATAATATGGATATATGAGCGAAGAAGCTAGCTGAGAGGCAAAATCAGACAACCATCCTTACAAAACTATGCAGTAACAGAATCGAGTATCAATCTGAAATAGAAAGAAAGTAACCTCCAAGAATAAATGTATTACAATACGTTGGAAGCAGATCGCAAATTGAAAACAACCCAACTAAACAACAACAAGGATGAAACACCTTACAGATCACAAAGGCACGAGAAGCAGAAGAAAGATGGAGTAGACGAAAAGAACTTCAGGCAAGAAGAGAAGAAGAGTATTGGAGGAGGAGAAAGGAAGAACTGTCGAAAGTTGATATAATGAGACTAACTACCAATGACAGCCAGAGGGAAAAGATAGAAGAAATCTATGAAAGACAACAAAGAAGAGTAATACAAATCCATATGATGAATGTGGTACCGAGCAACAAACTGGAATTACAAAGAACTCTGGACACAAGAGTGGAAAGCGAAACAATCGAAAGAATAGAAAATGTAATATTGGACCATCAAAATATCAGAATCATTGGGAACAATCGGAGAAATTATAAAATATGGACAATCAGGCTGATATTACAGCAATCCAAGAGAATCGCATGAGATCAGTCAACAGAAGATATTGCCATAAATCGAAGACTAACGAAGACCATGAAAATCGAAATGGTGAAAATAATGAAAACATCGTGAGTGAAGAACGGTAAAAAATGAAAATGAGATTGAACCAAATATCAATAATAAAGTAAACTAGTATTGTAACCAATGCCAGCAGCGAGGACACAATGAGCGTAATTGTTCTTTGAATATGATGGGTTGGAATTGTCAGAGAATGAGGCTTTGCGAAAAGAAATGTCGTCGTATAAAAAGGTGTAAAAACGAATGTAAAAGAACAGGACACGTAATTAACAACTGTCCGAAGGTGAAATCCAGAGGAAAATCAATCACGGAGAAGTACCGCAGACCCAACCAAGTAAATATGCACTGAGAAAAGGATTCAACAGTCAGATAGTAGAAATTGTCAACTTCCAATGTTAATAGAACAACAGTCGACAAACGTACGTCGAGGTGAAGAAACATGTAAAACTCAACGTATACGAAGAATTGAGAAGACAATGTATAGAACAAGGTAACATAATGAAAGAATTTGTGATGAAAGAAAAGAGACAGGATGAATTGATAATGATATGGGGACAAGTTGCCGAAAACAAAACAAAAGAAACTGAAGTACAAAAGAAAACGATATTCAGACTAAACGAAGAAGCAAGGTCAGCCGAATTAAGAATCAACGAAATAATGAATAATCGAGAGAAATGCAGAGAAATGGCAGCAGACACAAAAAATGATGACGGCCAAGTAAAGGAAACTGAGGGTATAAAGAGTGAAGTGGAAATTAAAGAAGAAGTGTAGATGAAAATAGTAAAAAGAAAGTGTACATATGTGAAAATTGATGTATAATGTAGCAAAGGATCGATGCATAAGTAATTAAAATAGAAATGGATCAAGTAATCAGTTGGAAAAATACTAAATTTGAACCCTTACAATGGTAAAGGAGAACAGAGGCTCAAATGAGAAGAAAGAATATAAATCCAGAAGAAAGATAAAAGTGCAAACCCGGAAAGAATGAGTTAAACGAATATCTAAAAGTAATACCTAATTTGGAACCCCTAAACAAAGAACGGTAAAAGATCCTGATAAACGAGACGAAAGTCACAGACCCAGTGGCATTGGAAAAGTTAATCAATTCAAGCGAACTTAGATCCAAATCGAAGATAAATTGAGTTACCCATCAGAGAAAGAAAATCCCTTAATAAGAGCAATACCGTAAACAAAACCACCGAGAAAAACCAAAAGAAAAATCTATGTGTCAAATCACCCAGTTAAACAAAAGTCCCGAAGACCCTGGAGCAAGGTCGGTCAACTACCATCAAATGATCCAGAAAACCGAATCCCAGTCAAAAAATTCAAAGAGAATCAGGGAAAACCAGTCAAACCCTGATAGAGAGAATCCTATGATCTTCGGTAAACAGTACGAGCTAACGATGAAAATCAACAGCAGGGACCAAACATGCCTACACAACCCAGACGAAAGATCGAAAACCGAGCCCAGAAACGAGGAAAACAACCAACTGATGAATTTATCCAGAAATAAAACTTTTGCATATGACTCGTACTTGAGTTTGGACACTGTATCAGTATGTATATGTATTATGACCAGTCACTGTATGTGGCAACTGCTGGAATTTGAGCTTAGACCTTTTTCTGCTAATTGAATTCTAACATGTCTTAAGCTATTATAGTATGTTTATAGGTTAATGGGAATGTAATAGACTATGACCTGGGAAATTCATATGTCTAACAGAATTGCGGGACGCAATTTTAACGGGTCCCGGAGTGATTTGTTGGGCTGAAGCCGAGAACTGAGAGTTTGTTTTAATCGATCGAAAAATACCGAACACAAAAACCGCAAAGTTGAAAAATTTAGGACCAAGGTTTAATTTAAAATAAATGAAATAAATTACATCACACATTAAGAACCAATAAACCCCGCATAATAGAATAAGAGATAAATAAATTTAACAAAAAAATTCAACACTTAAAAATTTAAATAGAAAAAATAATAAAATATAAAATAGAGTTAGTTGAAAATTATTTAAACAAAATAAAAATTAAATCGTCGAAAATAATAAAATTAGTTAGCATTATATAAATTGTAAAGTTTATAGAATTAAATGGTTATTTAACTTATTAAATTTAAAGAATAAAAATGTTTAAATTAATAAAAATTAATATAACTCAAATTATTTAAATTATAAAATTTATAAAATTAAAATTAATAAAAATTAAATAAGAAATTAATTAAATGTATTGAATTAAAACAAATAAACAATTGCACACACTCATGCATGTGTACAAGACTAATTAAAAATTTCTCGCACTCTGATTGGATAGAGTGGCAGCAAATGCATGAAAAATCAGTATAAATACTGATCACAAATTCATTTAAAAAAAAAAAAAACTAACTAAAACTAGACTACTACTTTTTTCGCTAACATCAAAATTTAGTGGTAAACAGTGAAGCTCTCAGTTTTCGATTTTATGCCCACGTGGAGTTGGTAATTTATATTTTTTTTTATTGTTGTAGTAATTTTACGAGATGATTTAATTTAATATGCAATAAAATTTCCAGTTAAATTTTCTTTTGTTATTTTCTTTTAATTGTTTAATTTCATTTAGTTGTAGGTATTAAATAATAATTTTTATTGTGTCCAATTTTTATACTAACTGATTACGAACGTTAGTACCGCTGAATTGAGATTCAGCATATCATGGTTTGAGGTACCTTCGGGATGCTCAGACTGGTGGGTATGCTGGTTTTTTTTCAATCGCGCAGCTAGATTGGGCCGGCATGTGGGGGCTTCNGAGGTGCTTAGGAAAGAGTCGAGCGAATATATATGATTACCCCTAATGCATTTAAAAATTTAAATTGACACACCCCTAAGTAACCAACAGTGTATTCTTTTGAATTATACCTTTACACATAACTATATCCAAATTCATTCTCAGTATTATGCTTGTTATGTTAAGGTGTGACTGTTGTACTGTTATATTTTTTGCATTGCTTGCTGAAGCTGTCAACCGTTTTTGTCGTCCCTATGATGAAATAAATGTCAAATGTTTTTCGGAATAAATTTATTTTCGCAACAAAATTTCTATAACAAAAAACGCTACTAAACTAATAATCCAATTAATAATTGCATTCAATAGCATTCTTTTCTCTTTAATGATGAATTTTGAAGATAGTTCAGAAAATATTCTGTCAAAAACAAAAAATGAAATGTTTAAATTAAGAAATTAAGAAAAAACACTAAAAAGGTAACTGTAAAATTACCTCTGTGCACAGCCCCGTACCGTGACACCTTTTGACGGGGGGGCCCAGACTCTCATTAAAGGGGCCAGTAATTCTCATGTAAACTAAGTATTTTATGAAAACAGACTAGTCACTACTCACACTTTGCACTCCGAAATGTTCAATTTAAAAAAAAGGAAAGCAAAATCGACATTTTGTCTGAGCATTATTTTGCTACNGATTAAGACTCTTCAGGCACAAAATGGTCTTCTCAAAAAGAAATCTGATCATCTAGAGGGGACCTATTTCTCCCCCGCCTAAATGAAGGAGGTGAGAATGAGATTAACTCGAGCAGAAAGGTGCCGAGACGAGCTGATCGAGGAAAGTCGCGCATTACAAGCGTTGATCAAGGAGCAATCGGAGGCGCTGCACAAAGTCTATGTGCAGGCATCCATCACAAAGAAAATCGTAGACATCCCCATCGCAGAAGAGGATAACGTGTTCCCACATCACCATTTCCAACTGATGACTCTGGCTAAGTCCACAAATCGGGCAAGTGTTAGCAGTTCGGACGCCCCACGGCCAATGATCTCTTCTGACGTCGGTTTTACAGGCATCAGCCAAGTGGCACCAAAAGCAACTGACACGTCGGCCCCGGTCACTCTTCCGGAGGCGACAAAGGTTACTAAGCAACGGCAACCGTCTCGGACCGAGCGAACCAAGAGGCGAAAGGCTCTCCAAGCCGAAAGAGAGGCGACCTTGATCGCCGCAGTTAAGCAACCACCCCCGGCACTCCCGGCACTCCACCTGCATTCCGAGTAGTGCCTCCCACGAACACTTCTTGGGAAGAAGATGCCCGGGATTTCTTTGATCTCCACGAGATTTTTGCCGGAACTTCACCAAATACTTTGTGATTGTTTCTTTATTGCTAATTGTAAATATATTACTTGTTACTGAATGACGAATTTAACTGATTCTAAATGACCCCGTGGATGTTGAGATTTGCCTGTATGAAACCTTTTGGTGGATGGTGATGGTATTAACTTGAGAATGAAGAGTAAAGATAAACGTTCGGTGTTAATTCGTGCTTAGAATGTCGTGGGTCTTTGGCCTGTGTGATTGTCAGTGACCCGTCGTAGCAGAAATATCATAATGCTAGCGGGTAGTTCGATGATAGGAATGATACGAACAGCCTAATACAGTGAGCAATAGAAAATGACGTAAGTCCTTCTAGCGGCAGTCGGGAAATGGTTAGTCGAGTTGGGATGAAGGAGTAGTCCTAAGGCAAGGGCTCACCTGCTTCATCGTAGCTCGCCTGCATGACACAGCACCAACATGATGCGAATCATGGGTGTCATGTTAGGAATGTGATCGTGTGGGCATGTGGTTAAGGGTCCGCTGTGAATGTAGTATGCTAACTTTGCGTTGAGGACTATCATCCCCTAGTATTTGGAAATTTCATGTAGACCCAACCAGCGGCCCAACATAACATAAAAATCGCACCAAGTTAAATTAAAACACCAATTAATACAAATTAAAGTACATAAGCCATTGATGATAAATAAGACCCGGGTAATAAAATAAAGGACGCAAAAATTCGGAATAGCTAACAACTAAAAAATAAAATAATGGGTTATAAATAAATTATAATATGAAAAATTTCTAAATAAATAAATTTAAAATTTAAAATAAATTATCTAGTAAACTGATAAAATGATAAAAAGTAGAATAAAAGTAGTAAAATTAAATAAATTATAAAAATTTATAAAACCAAATTGTTTAAATCAATGGAACTAAAATAAAATTAACTAAACTTATTTAAATTATAAAATTTGTAAAACTAAATTAAAATTAGCAAAAACTATTTAAATTATAGAATTTATAAAAATAAATCTTAAAAATTAATAAAAATTAGAATTTTGATTAATTAAATTAATTAAATTAAAAAATGAACAATTGCACACATTCATGCATGCATGCAAAAATTAATCAGAATTGCCTCGCATTCTAATTGGATATAGTAGCAGAGAATGCGTAGGCGTATAATTCAATCAGTATAAATACTGAGTGAAATTTCATATTTAAAAAACTGATTAACTGAAAATCACTACAACAGACAATTCAAATCTTGGAGCTCTCGATTGTCAGTTTATGCATGCGTGGTGAGGTAAATTTGATTTTTGTTAATTTTATATTAATGATAAATTTATATGAAATAATATGTAATTTTGAGGATTTAGTAATTGAATTTGTTTGGCTAATTTTGTGTCTGTTCATTTTGAATAATATTTTAATAGGAGTTGGGTAAGAGGAGTTTGATTTTATTAATGATAAATTTATATGATGTAAAATGTAATTTGTAGGATTGAATAAAATTTTTAATTGAATTTGTTTTTAATTAATTCTGTTGTTTTGTTTATGCTATTTTTGTCTTTTGGATAATATTGTGATTTAGGTTGGTTTTTTATGAAATTTATGTGTCGATGCTCTAGATTCAGCGGAATAGTTGCGAACTGATGACATTCATGTCGTTGGTCAGCAGATGTTTCGTTAGTTTGGTCCATCGGATTAGAGGATATAGATAGTGATAAGAACGAATGGAGAGCGTAAAGTCATTTTAAGATAGTTTATGGCCTTGTTTAGGTTTAGATAGTATAGGATGGCTCAGTCACTTTAATTTCATAGATATCACTGAGTTAGGAGAAATAATAGGATAGATATGATCAGTTGTCGGTAGATGAAGTAGGTTTAGGCAATTTTATAGAAAAAATGAATGGTTAAAATATCCGATAGTTCAGGCTTAGAAATACAGGCAGATCCCTGCTCAAATTTTTATGAGAAGTGTGTTGAAACATGTTTATTAACTTGTGAATAAGAGCAGACCCCTACTCGAATTTTTGAAAATTTAAGTTATATTTTTCTCAAGAACCGCCGAAAATATGGAACGACATTTATCGACTAGAAAATAAATTATCGACAAGTATTATAGAAAACACATAATTATTTATGACAGAAGAATAAGGGCGCATCTCTGCACAAAATTTTGAAAAGGAACAATAGAAAACATCCAGAAATGAGGACCATAGCTGAATAAAATAGAAAAGTAGAAATAGAGAATGACTAATGACGTAAGACCTTCTATCGGCCGTCTAGAACCCAAAAAGAAAATACAACGGGGAGTAGTTTTAGTAATAGAGCTCACCTGCTCATTGTTTGTTCGCCTTTGTGTACAGTACCAACATGGTCGTCGCCATGGGTACACAAATGGTTTAAAGTACAATAGTCATGGAGGTGCTTAGGAAAGAGTCGAGTGGATACCTGTGATTACCCCTAACGTATTTAAAATTTAAAATGACACACCCCTAAGTACCTAACAGAGCTTATTACGACACCACGACAGGAATAGCTGTACTCGTATAATTCCTAAATACTTAACAATCAATAGCCGCTGATCCAAATCAATAGTCTGGTAAATTGAATTGAATTCTCCTTTATTTGACTTGAATTTATTCAATATACTTTAAACTTTTTTTATTGAACTTAGTTTTGTCACACCGTTTAGTTCAAATATTTGCTCTTCTTTTTCAATTTCTAATTTCTAATTTCTAATTTCTAATTTCTCAAATTTTATTTACTGTTTAATTCCGTATTATATTCTCGACTATCCGTTTAATTATTCCTCAACCACTAATTTTTTCTGATTCCATTAAGTAGACTTTTGTTTTTATAGTCCGCACTTCTCCGACACTTGTGATAATTCATTTTTCTCATTCCTATCTCTCAATAATTTGTGTTATCAATGATAGTTCGGGATTCGGGATAAATTTTCATTTTTTTTCAATTTCTGCTTCCATACTTTATTCTATTTCTCACATTATCTCTGAAAATTCAGAGATGCCGATTTTGTTTTCCAATTATGGAATTCATTTTTACTTTTTTGCACTTATTTACTTAAAATGACAATAGGTAGTCAGTGGCACACTGGAACACGACAATCAGGTACCCCCTTCCCCCAAGAAAAAATTTTGTTTCTAAGTTTCTGACTAGTGTGAGGGGGTTTCGATTGATCCTGAGATTTTCAATACAAAAAAGGGCCTATACAAAAAAGACATGTTTTTTCTGACTATAGTGAGGGAATCACGATTGATCCTGGGATTTTCTTTACAAAAGAATGGGCCCTATACAAAAAAGCCAATTTTCTGTAGTGAGCCACGCATATATTTTCTGGGATTTTCAATACAAAATACGTCTACACTAAAAAGCATAGATTTTCAGACTATTGTGAGGGGGTCTCGATTGATCCGACTCTCGATAAAAAGCATGGATTTTTCTAAGTATTATTAAGATGGGTCTCCTTGGTCCGGGGATATCTATATAAAAAGGGGTCCTAATTATAAAGCACAGTAAATTAAGGATAAATAGGTAAATTAAGAGTCTAAAATTGAATTACAGTAAATTATGGGCTCAAATTTTTAAATTAAAGTAATAATTTAAAATTTATTATCAAAAAAATTTGAATAACAATGATAATTCAGTTAATTTTTGGCTTAAATTTTAAAATTAAAGTAAATTAATGGTCTAAAATTAAATTAAAGTATCGGCTCAAATTTTTAAATTAAAGCAAATAATGGCTAAATTAATTAAGATATCAATATTCTAGAATTTAAAATTAGTAAATTAAAGTTAAAGATTTTAAATTAAAGTAATATTTTAAAATTTATTATCAAAAGGTTTCTCCCTTATATAAATTTTTGGGTTTCTCTGAATAATTAATTAAACTTTCTCATAAATGAAACTCATGAATCTTATGATAAATAAAACTAAATGATATAAAGCAATGTTTCTGAACCTTTTTGGACCAAACGCCCACTTTGTAAGGCCCACTTCTTGATTAGCCTCCCTATGAATTTTATAAGATAAAAATTTCATGAAAATTTCTAATATAAGGTAGGTATGGTTTAGATTAGGCATTACAAAGATATATCCAAAGAAATTTGAAAGAAACAAAAGTAGAATAACATTTATTACTTAGAATTTTAATTTAACCTACAAAAAATAAGATACATAAAGATATATAATTATTTGCTTTAATTTTAACCAAACATATAAATAATAAGCTAAACAAAATTTAAAGATATGCAAAGTTTAATAATATTTGGTTCTAATTTCGAGAGATATAATCTTAAGTCACCTTGTCCAAAAATATTTTATCAATTTCTTTGCTTAGTCAGCATTTGTGAAACAGCACTGAAACCCTTTTCAACTAGATATGAAGTTGGAAATGCCATAATTAAAACTCTTATTTCTATCCACAGTCTCTGAAATGTGTTAATAATTTTAATCCAAAATTCTTCTAAACTGCTTCGTTCAAATAAATGTTTTGCTTCTATATTTGCCTGGAAATCTACTAACATTTCTTGGATATGCAAAGGAGCAGTTTTTTTTTGTAGGATCAGCACTAAATGGATTAATAACCCAATCAGGAATATGAATATTTTCAACTTCTTCGAACCGAAGTTTCATATCTACAATTAAGCTCTCCAAATGAACATAATAAACTGCAATATTTTCGTCATGTACAATTATCAAGTAAAATCTTTTCTAGCAATGTTATTTTTATAAAGTGTTGCGCTGAAACCGAGAACTGAGAGTTTGTTTTAATCGATCAAAAATACCTAACACAAAAACCGCAAAGTTGAAAAAATTTATGATCAAGGTTTAATATAAAATAAATAAAATAAGTTACAACACACATTAAGAATCAATAAACCCCGTATAATAGAATAAAGAGATAAATAAATTTAACAAAAAAATTCAACACTTAAAAATTTCGAAAGAAAAATAATAAAATGTAAAATAGAATTATTTGAAAATTATTTAAACGATATAAAAATTAAATCGTCAAAATAATAAAATTAGTTAGCATTATGTAAATTGTAAAGTTTATAGAATTAAATGGTTATGTAACTTATTAAATTTAAAGAATAAAAGTGTTTAAATTAATAAAAATTAACATAACTCAAATTATTTAAATTATAAAATTTATAAAATTAAAATTAATAAAAAATTAAATAATTAATTAATTAAATTAAAAATAAATAAGTAATTGCACACACTCATGCATGTATGCAAAATTAATTAAAAAAATTTCTCGCACTCTAATTGGATAGTGGCAGAGAATGCATGAATGCACATTCAAAATCAGTATAAATACTGATTACAAATTCATTTGAAGAAGCTAGTTTTTTCAACACCACAACTAGTCATTTCGGATAGTGTAACCATTACATTGACGGTAAACACTTGCTCTCAGTTTTTCTCGATTTTATGCCATCGTGGATTGGGTTGGGTAATTTTATTTTTTCTTTATATGAAATTTTATGTAATGTTTTAAGCTAAATAAATTTTATATTCAATTTAGTTCAGTTGTTTAATTGTTTAATTTTCATTTAATTTTTAAATTTTGGATAATAATTTTTATTGGGTTCAGTTGTTATACTTATTGATTATGAACGATAGCACCGTGGAATTGAGATCCAGCATATCATGGTTTGGGATACCTTCGGGATGCTCAGACTGGTGGGTATGCTGGCTTTTCAATCGCGCAGCTGATATCGGGCCGAAATGTGGAGACTTCTCCACGGGTCCGTCGCTGGAGGTACTTTGGTCAAACATAGGTTAGGACTCAGAATACAGGCAGATCCCTGCTCAAATTTTTTGAAGAACAATTTAAATATTATGGGAAGTGTGGATTAACTTGGAAATAGGGGCCGATCCCTGCTCAAATTTTTTGCGAGATAGGTTAAATATTCATAAATATCAAGGAAAATACCTAGCAACATTTATTAATAGAAAAATAAGGGCGCATCTCTGCACAAAATTTTGAAAATAAACAATAGAAAACATCTAGAAATGAGGACCATAGCCGAATGATATAGGAAAGTAGAAATAGAAAATGATCGATGACGTAAGACCTTCTATCGGCCGTCTAGAACCCGAAGAGAAAATACAATGGGGAGTAGTTTTAGT
Organism: Schmidtea polychroa; assembly: GCA_959609185.1. NCBI lineage: Eukaryota > Metazoa > Platyhelminthes > Tricladida > Dugesiidae > Schmidtea > Schmidtea polychroa. Next base: position 23,198 of record CAUHTR010003127.1, read on the forward strand.
AATAGATTAAGACTCTTCAGGCACAAAATGGTCTTCTCAAAAAGAAATCTGATCATCTAGAGGGGACCTATTTCTCCCCCGCCTAAATGAAGGAGGTGAGAATGAGATTAACTCGAGCAGAAAGGTGCCGAGACGAGCTGATCGAGGAAAGTCGCGCATTACAAGCGTTGATCAAGGAGCAATCGGAGGCGCTGCACAAAGTCTATGTGCTCACTAATGTGCTCACTACCTGCTCATTGTTTGTTCGCCTTTGTGTAAAGTACCAACATGGTCGTCGCCATGGGTACACAAATGGTTTAAAGTACAATAGTCATGGAGGTGCTTAGGAAAGAGTCGAGTGAATGCCTATGATTACCCCTAGCGTATTTAAAATTTAAAATGACACACCCCTAAGTAACCAACAAAAGGCTTAATTTGTCTATAAATCCAATCATCAAAATTTTCATTTTAATTATTCTTACATTGTTTCCGTGTAGTTTCAAAAGTAATTCATTTATTTTTGCATATATATCTGCCAAATAAGCTATGTCACTCTTTAAAACAGATATCTCTATTGGAATATTATAATTTGTTGATCCTAAATAAGCAATGACTGTATAAAATAGGTCGAACATTCTTCTGAGGCAACCTCCTTAAGATAGCTACCTAACCTCCGTGTGCAATGATAGGCGCTCATATTCTTCATCATTTTCTAAATAATCTGTCATTAAGTGAGTGTTGTTTTATTTTATGTACCTAACATAAGCCAATAATATTGCATCACTATCCCGTACACAACTCTCATCCAACAGTAGAGTGAACTGTCGTATTTGGAGATCCGCAGTTACTTGATCTTCAAAATCATTTGCTATTTCATTAATCCTTCTTGATATGGTATCATTACTTAATGGAATCATTGACAAATTATTGACTGGATCTGCTGAAGTCATGGTAAGAACTTCCTTTATAACCGGTAATAATAATTTCTCTCCAATATTATGAGGTTTCGCATTTTCACCTATTATACATGAAATCTTATACGACACCTCCAATCCCTTATTTATATTTGTGGTTATTGTTTTGAATACATCGATTATTTTATTTCTTTTGGTAAACATCATTTTTAAATTTTCGAACGTCTTTTTTCGGCTTTTTGGGATGTTTTCTTTTTAAATGTTCCATAATCTGGGATGGTTTCATTGCTTCATTAATAAATACCTGATTGCACAGTAAACACATTGAAGTTGGCTATTTTGTGGCGAAGAAATAAAACCAAAGTCTACATACTCAACAGAATAGTGCCGGCATTTCTTTTTCTGGAACATTTTTAGAGGTTGATCTAAAATTCAAATTAAAAACAGTCTTAGCTAGTATCTAATAGTGCCGGGTTCGATTCTTAGGTCGTTTTTTTATTTAAACATTTTTAATATTAATTAAATTAAAAAAAAATAATTATTAAATTTCATAAAATCAATAAAATCATTTTATAAATCAGTAGGTATAAGTAATATACAGAAGAAAATGAAGTACGTTTATTTTAAAAATAATTGAAATTAAATGGCGACAGCGCAACAGACAAAATTAACATTAAAAAAACCGTTGCACATGCAAAGTGAATCTAAGGCATGCGCACATTATGCCCGGCCGCAACGCAATATAAAAATTTAGCCCGTGGAGATGTTACACGTTGGTGATGCACACATGGGTTGGAGTTTGTTAACAGGTGAGCCCCTACCTTAGGACTACTATTAACCCACTCGCGGTTCGGGTTCTAAAGTGTCGTAGAAGGGCTTACCCATGCTTTCATACATAACTCGGTGCGACCCTGGTCAAAGGGGACGACCGGCATCCATTAGCGTACATTCAAAATTTATCATTCAATTTATACCCATCACCTAGCAGCTTTTGTAAATAACTCATCAAACACAACGAAAATTATATTAATTTCAATAAAAATATGCTTTACAACGAGATAATACACTGAGAAAAACACTATATAGAGAAAACATGCGATGCAATTCCTTAGAAAATGTCGTGGATCATCATTATGTTCGTTAAAAAATGAAGGAAATCGAGACTGGTGGCAAGTCGAATCACTGGAAAACTTCTTCTTCAGCGATCATTTCATCAATGTCAACGGGTAGCCGGCGGTCTTCAATGAATTTAATACTGCCATGCCCCTTACAACTGGTTGTCGATGATGTTTCAGATGATGGATGGTGTATTGGGAACACGTTAGTCCCGTCTTGTATGGGGTATTCGCGAACTCGCTTCGCTATCTCCGATTCTGAATACACTTTGTGGAGGGCCTCTGATTGGGCTTTTATGGTTAGCCTCTGGCACCTACTTTCTTCCAGGAGACTGTCACGGCAGTGCTCCAATCGTAGAATTTTGCTTTTCTCCTCCTTCATTTGTGGCGGGGAGAACCACGTTCCTTAATATAGGTTAATGCGCTTCTTTAATTCCCCGATGTATAGATGAAGCTGCGCGATATCTGCGTTTTTATCGGCGCAGGAGAAACACGAGCGAAGGTTTTTGCCAGAATTGGTTGAAGTAGCCATCTAAAGGGCAAGAAGTTGATTTACACCTTTAAAATCGTTTGAGTGTCATTTATACTTTCGCCACGCGAATTTTATAATTTCACCAATCCATTCATTCAGTAATGTCCCACAAATTCATACCGTTGACAACACTCATATTCATTTAAACCTCAAACATTCAAGTCAATTCACTCAATCTTTGCAATTTTATGAGAGGAAAACGAGAATTCTCAAAACAATTCCTTCCTCCTAACTTCCACTTGTATGTTTATTTTACGGGTTTGACTATTACTAACTAATGTACGAATATTAATTCGTTACTGTGAACTCCATTATCTCTAATTATCTTTATTATATTTTAACAATTACGTTTTTACTCATATCACTGCTACGTTATTAAAGTATACGAGCACTGTATTATGAAAAGAAAGTTCGGTTTTGTAGAGGTCTCTTTACATTGTACTAAGGTCAATTAGATTTGTAATCGAATCAGAATATATTTATTCAGCTTTTCGTCATAAATTAAAATTTAATTAACTTAAATTTTACGCCATAAGGGTTGTCATAGTGTCGCTTAGCAGTAAACAATTGTGTGTAAATTCGGTTATCCATTTATACTAACAAATACACCTAACCGCGAAATATAACATTATCTATAATCTTAAAAAAAAATCAATAAATATATATTATAGGAACACACAAACTTACCTGTGTGTAGAAATTTAATGCCGCGAAATTTAACATATTTATTATAGGAATCTAAAAAGTGAGAGAAAATAATTAAGCATACAAGCACAGCACACATAATGAAAAATACATACAAAATTAAGTAAAGTGTTTTTCATGCGAAATTCAGATTGATTAACATATAATTAACATATCAATATTTTTAAATTATTTAAAAAATTATGTACAAAAAAACTTTTGAATCAGGTTCCGACTGCTCTACGTTGAGCTTTAGGGAAAAAGAAGTAAATACATCGTAAGATTTAATTATAAAATAATTTAGAATATAAAATTTCTTTAGATTTACAGATATTGAAGAAGATCCTTCGACATCTTTGAATTTGCAGGAAAAAAATCGCAAATCGTAAATTTTAATAAATTATTTTAACAAATTAATATTTTCATAGAATTACAGAAATAGACAAAATTCGAAAGAAGATTACAAAAACTTAAAAAATATTTTATCCATTCTTTACTAAATGTCTTTAAAAAATAAATGTTTAGTGATTACTTTACTTATTTATAATTATAAAAATATCTAACTTACATTTTTACGAAATAAATCCAAATAAATCCAAATAAAATACCATAAAATTCCTAAAAAACACCTGAAATTTAATTATCAATGTTATATATTATCAATATTATAAATGCTGACTAACAGTAATATTTAAGAACTTGAATAATGATCTCATAATTATATAAAATCAAAATTCAAGTCCTAAAAATTACTTTAATTCAAAAACTTACCTTTAAACGAATTTTGGAAAATTGAATAAATGAAATTAAGTTAACATTGTCATATAATTGGTGACTCACCTCAGGTGGTGTGCACACCAACGTATATTATAGACAATGTTAACTTTCGCGGTTAGGTGTATTGTCAGAACCGTTGCGATGCGTGTTTGTATTATTAATTATCAATTTGTACTCTTGGCAAATCTAATAGCTCAGTTATTTTTCAATGACGAAGTCTAACTGCCTGCTCCTACAATATATCCCTCGCTATAATTACGTAATAGTGATGTCGACCTTCTTACTACGATCCCACTAGGTGTGATAAAGGCGTGTAGTTGTGCTCAATAAGTAACAGATTTGACATTTCAGACAGATTTTTCAGATAAGTCAGAATTGTAGTTAGTATTCCAGAAAACTCATAAATCTAATGACGTAAGTTACTCACAAATCTAGTAGAAAAAATTAATTCAAATTTCAGATTTTTCTCTGTTATGTTGACTCCTGATAAGGACAGTCAACTCAGTTGCTCGACGGCTTCCTCCCACACTCGACGCACTGGAGTCCTTATTAGACTATTACTGCCGGTCTACTATGGCTAAGTTTAATCTACATGTAGAACGAGCTGATGATTATTTCCTATCGCTGCTGACAGTTTCTCTCGGGCTCATAACAAGTAATTCGATTGGTTATCGAGAAAGTGTTTACCTTCCTATCTTAGGGCGAGCTATTATCGATTACAGGCTAGACACAGGCTGATAATTAAGTTGATCTAGAGCCGAACAAAATCAAACCGATGGATCCATTCGCCAATGCCCTGGCGGTGCACATCCTTGGAAATTAATTCGTAATGTCTAATATGAATCTTGTTGGAATTTCTCGCGAAAATAACAATCTATCTTAACAGATGTCTAGACAACTCATTTTCGCAATGTAAGAAGAGATCGGTCTTAGTTCGAAATTCTCTACCGACGCGATTGGATGTGGCGCTGAAGATTTTCAATTCGCACTCCTTCTGGAACTCCTCAACATTTTGTTGACAGCCTCACATCATATACCTGCTGGTGTTCAACGAACGAATCCGACGATAAAAGTGGCCGATCTCACTCGGTGAAAGAACTCCTGTGTCATGCGTTATTGTTCCTCACGGGATTTCCTCACCCATCATGACCCACCCAAGAACAGTACGTATTGCTGCCCACCGCTCTTAGACCGTCATGAAGGACGAATCGATCGGTGGGTTGAAAGTGGTTCCTAGATGTCGTCCCTGTAGAGTTTTGGTTAAAAGTGATATAAATTTAAAAAATTTTTACCTGTAGAGTTTTGGTTAAAAGTGATACTCTACAGATGTTTCGCGTTTCTTATATACTATTTTTCGTCCAATCAGGACACAGTTAGCTTGTAATTTTGTTATTTACTATTATTTTTATGTTTTTTATTATAATATAATGAATTTTTGCGACCTTATTTTATTTTTATTATTATTCTATTATTTTCTTAATGTTTATTGGTTTTCTCCTATTTTCCTATAGATCTATTGTTGTTTTGTTGCGATATAATTTTTTGTTTTAATCAGCTTACGAATTTATTTAGGAATTGTTTTTATTTTTATTTTGTTTCTTTAATTTCTTATTTATTTACCTTAAATTTTTTTTTGCTATTCTATTTTCCCTTTATTTGTTATGCGCATTAGGTAGTTTCCTTTTTTGTCTTATTTTGTAATCTTAATGGTTTTATTGTTTTATTAATTATTCCTATTTCTTTTATTGGTTTTTTGTTTGTTTCTTACTATATTATTGAAGTTCTCGGTAGAATTTATTTTTATCCTATTCTATTATTCCGTGGGATTCCTTTATATCTTTGGTTCATTTCTCGAATTCCTCAAGACTTGGCCCAACATAATTATAAAAATAATTAATATTAATTTTGATTAAAGCTTGATTGTTTGTTAATTAATTGATATTGATTGGAATTAATTGCTATTGACAAAATTATTATAATTATAATTATTATTATTATATTAAGAGATTATAGTGAAATTTTTACATGTCTAATTAAAAAATGATAAAAATGAAATCTTACTCGCTACATGATATGGATAGAGATCGATCTGACTATTTGCGAGAAGAAATTTTACTAATCCATTAACAACAGAGTTTTTGCTGAGAGACGAACCTGGGAATATGAAAAATAATTCGATCAATACTCTTTATAATATGTCTATAAATGGGAAACATCTTTTCAATTTTCTTAATTGCTAACTAAAAAAATACTATCAAGACGTAATAAAAACTAGACAACTTTTTCAAAATAAACAAACCAATGTTTTCATAGAGATGAGTTCATTTTTTGACAGCATTATCATCATTGATAACATTTTTTTTATTAAATATTACTTAAATTTAAAAATCATTTTATTAAATTTCACTTTTCAAACATAGACATTAAATTAAATAAATGCATTCTAAATACAAAAATAATACTTGACCCCTAGGTTAATATTTTCAAAAAATAAATTTTATTGTGACCCCTTTTCGAAAAGGTTTGCCATCACTGGTATAGAAAATGATTTCTTATAGGAAAACATTAATACGAATTGCAGTTCTTTAACTGAATATTCATCTGATAGTGTAACTGATGAAGATTTTATGTCAATTGACAGGAAGGTTATTAATTAATATTGGGATATTGTTAACTTAGATTAAACTTGGAATATCTAGGTTGGTAGGCATTTGATCCGGGGGATTTAGTATATTTGGATTGAGATTGATGGATTACGATCAAGAGCGTATAGAGTTGTTTCGTTGAATTTGAATTGAACTTTGAANTCTCTGTTATGTTGACTCCTGATAAGGACAGTCAACTCAGTTGCTCGACGGCTTCCTCCCACACTCGACGCACTGGAGTCCTTATTAGACTATTACTGCCGGTCTACTATGGCTAAGTTTAATCTACATGTAGAACGAGCTGATGATTATTTCCTATCGCTGCTGACAGTTTCTCTCGGGCTCATAACAAGTAATTCGATTGGTTATCGAGAAAGTGTTTACCTTCCTATCTTAGGGCGAGCTATTATCGATTACAGGCTAGACACAGGCTGATAATTAAGTTGATCTAGAGCCGAACAAAATCAAACCGATGGATCCATTCGCCAATGCCCTGGCGGTGCACATCCTTGGAAATTAATTCGTAATGTCTAATATGAATCTTGTTGGAATTTCTCGCGAAAATAACAATCTATCTTAACAGATGTCTAGACAACTCATTTTCGCAATGTAAGAAGAGATCGGTCTTAGTTCGAAATTCTCTACCGACGCGATTGGATGTGGCGCTGAAGATTTTCAATTCGCACTCCTTCTGGAACTCCTCAACATTTTGTTGACAGCCTCACATCATATACCTGCTGGTGTTCAACGAACGAATCCGACGATAAAAGTGGCCGATCTCACTCGGTGAAAGAACTCCTGTGTCATGCGTTATTGTTCCTCACGGGATTTCCTCACCCATCATGACCCACCCAAGAACAGTACGTATTGCTGCCCACCGCTCTTAGACCGTCATGAAGGACGAATCGATCGGTGGGTTGAAAGTGGTTCCTAGATGTCGTCCCTGTAGAGTTTTGGTTAAAAGTGATATAAATTTAAAAAATTTTTACCTGTAGAGTTTTGGTTAAAAGTGATACTCTACAGATGTTTCGCGTTTCTTATATACTATTTTTCGTCCAATCAGGACACAGTTAGCTTGTAATTTTGTTATTTACTATTATTTTTATGTTTTTTATTATAATATAATGAATTTTTGCGACCTTATTTTATTTTTATTATTATTCTATTATTTTCTTAATGTTTATTGGTTTTCTCCTATTTTCCTATAGATCTATTGTTGTTTTGTTGCGATATAATTTTTTGTTTTAATCAGCTTACGAATTTATTTAGGAATTGTTTTTATTTTTATTTTGTTTCTTTAATTTCTTATTTATTTACCTTAAATTTTTTTGCTATTCTATTTTCCCTTTATTTGTTATGCGCATTAGGTAGTTTCCTTTTTTGTCTTATTTTGTAATCTTAATGGTTTTATTGTTTTATTAATTATTCCTATTTCTTTTATTGGTTTTTTGTTTGTTTCTTACTATATTATTGAAGTTCTCGGTAGAATTTATTTTTATCCTATTCTATTATTCCGTGGGATTCCTTTATATCTTTGGTTCATTTCTCGAATTCCTCAAGACTTGGCCCAACATAATTATAAAAATAATTAATATTAATTTTGATTAAAGCTTGATTGTTTGTTAATTAATTGATATTGATTGGAATTAATTGCTATTGACAAAATTATTATAATTATAATTATTATTATTATATTAAGAGATTATAGTGAAATTTTTACATGTCTAATTAAAAAATGATAAAAATGAAATCTTACTCGCTACATGATATGGATAGAGATCGATCTGACTATTTGCGAGAAGAAATTTTACTAATCCATTAACAACAGAGTTTTTGCTGAGAGACGAACCTGGGAATATGAAAAATAATTCGATCAATACTCTTTATAATATGTCTATAAATGGGAAACATCTTTTCAATTTTCTTAATTGCTAACTAAAAAAATACTATCAAGACGTAATAAAAACTAGACAACTTTTTCAAAATAAACAAACCAATGTTTTCATAGAGATGAGTTCATTTTTTGACAGCATTATCATCATTGATAACATTTTTTTTATTAAATATTACTTAAATTTAAAAATCATTTTATTAAATTTCACTTTTCAAACATAGACATTAAATTAAATAAATGCATTCTAAATACAAAAATAATACTTGACCCCTAGGTTAATATTTTCAAAAAATAAATTTTATTGTGACCCCTTTTCGAAAAGGTTTGCCATCACTGGTATAGAAAATGATTTCTTATAGGAAAACATTAATACGAATTGCAGTTCTTTAACTGAATATTCATCTGATAGTGTAACTGATGAAGATTTTATGTCAATTGACAGGAAGGTTATTAATTAATATTGGGATATTGTTAACTTAGATTAAACTTGGAATATCTAGGTTGGTAGGCATTTGATCCGGGGGATTTAGTATATTTGGATTGAGATTGATGGATTACGATCAAGAGCGTATAGAGTTGTTTCGTTGAATTTGAATTGAACTTTGAATATTTAGACCGTTGTCGTTTAGTCAGTAAATTTGGCAAATCGAGATCAAAATTGCTTGATTACAATTAAGAGTATTCTGAATTGTCTTGTTGAATTTGGATTGAGCTTTGAATATTTTCTCTGCTTTCATGTTTTTTCTTTACTATTCTTTCGATTGTTCGAATTAGCTAATTTCCGTAATTATATCTTTAGAATCTTCTTTATATATTTTTTTATTATTTTTATTATTTTCTATTATTTGTCATTTTATTATAGCGATAATTTACTATAGTAAATTATCGCTATATAGTTTTTTTAAACATTTGTGACCCCCTTGTCAAAAAGGTTTGCCATCACTGGTATAGAAGATGATTTCTTATCAGTGGCGGATTTAGATTTTGGAGTGTGGGGGGCGAGGAAAATTTTCAGGGACGCCACAAATTATGAAGATGGTACTACTTATTTTCGTGAGTATTGAGTGAATACTAATATTATTAAAAAGCATTATATTCAGTAAATTTATTCTAGTAAATTTATTGATGTAACAAACATACAAGTTTATTTATTATTTAAATTGCTTCCTGTGTGATTTCATTGAAGCAAAACGATTTATACTACACCTGTCAGAGCCAGAATGTACTCTGTGTCCTCTAAATGGCAAACCTTGTTTTGCTAAAAACGTTGCATCTACCATTCGTTTCAAAACTTCTCTATTTTTTTCCACTTGATAACGCTCCTGACTGATCAAACCAGATATCACAGTTTTATCAGTTGAAATGCGATATTTAGCCAGCAAATATTGACATATTGCACTTTGATGTTGATTGGAAGTTTCATGTTTAACGATTTTTTCCATGTCTTTTTTCCAGTTATAAACTCCAAAAAATTTGGGTCGGACCATTCCTTGCTATAATTTTCAGTTTTACAATCAGCGATTAACCAGCAAGCTTGGCAATGCATTTTCTGATTTGTTGGTGAATAGACAAGCCAATTTCTTTCCTCCTTCATACTACCTTTTCCAAAACATTTTGTGTACCAAGAAATTTGAAACTTGCGCCCCAATTCATCTGTCGGAAATTGAAATGGTTCATTGAGTCCAGGTTGACATGGTCGGATTTCAAACAATTTTCGTATCAGTTTCGAGCTTATGCTCGTATTAATGTAGAGTCCTGGATCTGTAGGAAAGTCGGATTGAGGAAGAAGTGGTTCTTGTAAAATATCTGAAGCAAGTTGTTTTTCCACTGTATCAAATTCTGAATCACCCTGATTATGTTTCAAGCCCTGAGCAGGTAATATTACCGTCTCAGTATTCTCTGCACATGAATGTATAGCTGGGTGTTGTTCATCAACTACAGATAGTACTTGATCATCTTCAACAAGAACTTCAGATGATGTTTCTGTCTCAGCAGGCTCAGCACAGGAACTCGAATGCGTAGATGGATCATCAAATACAAGCTCATTTTTAGCAGAAACTTCAGTTGATTGAACTACTGGCAGTTTAGACTGTTTAGTTATAAATGATGTTAACTTAATATATTTGCTAGTATCTGGCTTCCTTTGCCAATTTACGCCTAGATGATCCACTTAATTTGGTAACTGCTTTGCTTTTACTAGTGTCACCAGCGAACTCAGCCATGACTCTAATTTAAATTTTATTTTAATTCAATATTGAATATTATTTTAATATTTCAATCGTAAAGCAATAATTTGTTTGTCAAAAAAGTCCAAATTGACAATAATTATTATGGTTAGATTTATGTACAAACACTATACAAGCTTTAAAACTTCAAACAGTCGCTCTTCACTGGAGCTATTTTAATATTATTAATATATTGCAGCATAACAGCTGGAGTTGCTTAAATCCAGTTGAACTTTGTACACAGACAAAACTGTAATAAGAGAAAGGCCAGGCCGTCTGGTTAGTGGCAGTCTCAGCATTGCTGAGTAAGCAGTTATCTGCACTACTGAAGAATATGCCTGCAGCTGTGCTGTATCAACTATGCTTAACAACATAGCAGAGTAATAAGTACTATCAATAATAATAATAATCTATAAACGGTGACTCTGAGCAGCTGTATGCTGCAGTGATAGTAGAATACATTTCAATCCATTTAGCTCTTCCNTGAGCAGCTGTATGCTGCAGTGATAGTAGAATACATTTCAATCCATTTAGCTCTTCCAAATCAAAGATATATTAAATTGTCAGTGTCAGTGATCGGATTAACCTTAATGCTTGTACACATTCAAAAAAATTATCTTTGGGGGGCGCCAATTAGGATTCAACAGGGGTGTGAAGGGGCGACTCGCCCCCCAACGCCTATAGCTAAATCCGCCACTGTTTCTTATAGGTAAACATTAGTACTGTAAGATGATATAATAATTTCCAACGAATTACTTACATAACCAGGTCACTAGACCTTGATATCTATTGAATGATGCGGGAATGCTTGTATAACTAAATTAAGTAAGTATGTCTGTCTTCTGTGTCAACAGTATCACTTAAACTAATAATTCTCCCTTTTATAGATTACGCAATTCAATGTACTATAAATAGTATAACGATTGTGTGCTCCGGTTAGATTTTTGTAGTGAATAAAGATTTCTGTGAAACTATGTCTTCTTCTAACAAGTACGAATTGCAGTTCTTTAACTGAATGTTCATCTGATAGTGTCACTTGACAGGAAGGTTATTAATTAAAATATTAATTTTTATAAATATTACTAATGAAATTTTTAATGTGTATTATCTTTTTTGTTTAATCACAAATGTTTTTGAATATTCAATGCAGCTTATAATCAATAGGGACCGAAAAACAAAAAAAAGATTATAATTACATAAAACCTTCCTATAATGCGTCACTCTTGTAACTCGATTTATTTTTCTTACAACGCGATTTTTGTACATCGTAACAAGGATCTCAATTTCAGCAAACAAATTTACTTTTTACAAAACGTTATTGTTTTCGGGAGCAGATAGCTTTATTATCGAGGCTAAACTGCTGAATCAAAAGGAATTGGAATCCTTACAAGTGCCAGGAGTACGCTTAACAGGGGCTACCGGAACACGGTGGAATATCATTGGAATGTTATCATGTCAGATAAAGTTGTGTGACCAAGAGTTACACCATAATTGATAACATTTGTTTTATTAAATTGCGGTTTCAGGCGCAGAACTTTCTGTCGAAGAACGAAAATTACTTTCCGTTTCTTTCAAAAACCTGATCGACTCAGAACGCGTTTCATGGCAAGTTTTAGACTGCATTAAATTTAAATAGATGTATTTTTGAAATACAAATTTCGATATTTTACCATGCATTGGTATGTCTTAATTGTGCCAATTAAAATTTTTGTAGAAATTATTGGATTTTTAGTAATTTATTAGTAATTTAATTAATAGTTATAAAAGTCCATCAAGGGTTGACTAAAGTTATTTAAATAATATTAATGATAATACTGATATTGAAGACAATTAAAATATTATTTCATTTAAAGCCTTTCAAAATTTAAATTAAAAAATTTGTGATATCCTCACAATTTATATATTATTTATCATTTAGGCAAGTTGATAGTCCAGATGCAACTTTTAATTTGGGTATGATACTTTAACAAATCAATATTTATAATGAGCAACTAATATCGACTGTTGCTTTTTATAAATTAGTCTGTAAGTATTTATTTTTCATATAATTTATTTTTATAAATAACAAATGATATAATTTATTTATAAGATAACACCAATCAAACATTCTTTTCACGATATATTTCGACAGTTTTCCTGTCATCAGGTGGGATATAATAACTATGTAAATTAAGGATTTTAAGCAAATTTATTATTTATATAAAAACTTTTATTTAATAAAATCATTTAATTATTTTTAAAAATCATAATTAAATTAATATATTATTTTTTAAAATTTTAAACATTCAAAATTTAATTTAATAATTTTGTATTAATTATTTAATTTAATACAACAATCAATACATACAATATACAAGAAAAAAATTATTTAAAAACATTTAAAATAGGGATGGGGAGTCGGAGTGAAAGAGTCAATGAGTTGAAGATTTTGCCAGGAGTCGAAATCGGAGTCAGAGTCGATTAAAATCAATCAACTCTTCGACTCCTTTTCCACTTCGAAAAAAAAATAATTTAAACTTCTCC